>JAYEVH010000306.1:0-275068 GCA_036346255.1 Ampelocalamus luodianensis
CACATGTCTATAATGGTGTCGACTGCTAAATAATTTGTATCCGTTAGTATGAGTTGCACGAGCGAGATGACCCGCTACGCCATAAGCCTATGTGGCTATGGGTTGGGGTGTCACGACTTCACGGTCTATGTGAGCGTAAGTCGTGTGGCGCAAGAGGGTGCAGGAAAGAGTTGACGGGTCTATGTGAGCGTAACTCTTCTCAGGTGAAACCTTAGCGGGTGTAACAAATACTGGTGGATGCATTGTAAAGGCCTTGTGACGATCTCCCCTTGACTCACATGTCTACGAAACATGTGTATATGTCGAATGATTGTCTCTTGTGGGTAAAGTGTACAACCTCTGCAGAGTGTAATAAGCTGTTCAATAGCCGTGCCCACGGTCAAGGCGGACATGGGAACTTACAAGAGTTAGTTCTGTTTATAAAACCTTGTGGGCGGGATAAAATGTGTTGGGTCGCTGTGACCCTGGTTTTGGTTTTCCCTGGGTGGATGTACCCCAGTGATGTTAAGTGGTGGATGTAACCGCTATCAAAAATAAGCATGAGGTGGAGGTAACCTCTACTGTTATAAATATTGCACAAGTAATCTCTATAACAAAATGCAAATTGGTCAAAATGCTAAGTGATAGGACTTTCTAATATTGGTACTTTAAATATTGCTTTGTGCAAATAAATGAACCCGAGCCATCCTTGTTAAGCCTTGCATGTATAATATTGCATATCGTGTGTTGGCTCATGAAAGCACGGTAGTTGTGCTCATCCTCGCTCTTCCCCAACCCCGAACCCGCAGATCATGGAGACTACGTCTACTACGGGGACCGGGACGCCGAGGAGCAAGGACATGAAGAAGAGTAGCATAGTTCCGAGTCCGAGTCTCGCCCGATGCGGTTGGCTCGTTGGTACTCGTGTACATCCTATATTATCCAAGCCCTTGGCTAATATCGGTCGTACACCTAGTACCCGATCGCTGCTCGTGGAGAGACTTGCTCTACCCCTTTGCTTCCGCTAACGTGCTCGAGATTTTGTAATGAACTCGTTTGGCCTCGATCGGCCCTTTGTAAACTCGACCGACGTGGTCTATTTGAACTCTAATGCTTGTATTAATGAATGATTTGGTCTACGCGATGTATGAAATGATTCAGCAATGTATCCGTGAGCGCTATCATCGATCCAGAATAGCGCAGCTTTATCACAGAAGGATTCGGATTACGAAATCCGGTCCGGCAGATCACATTCATCAAAATTCCACTTCGTCTGCCTCGTTGGTCTGACCGCAACACCTGACCGGTCAGACCGCCAGCCTTCGGCCGTTCTAGCCCCCTGGCCAGTAAGACCGCCTATAACCTAACAGTCAGGCGCGCGACAATTTCCTAAACCGAGGTTTTGATCCCGAAACATCTCGACACTGATGCAAATTGTTCAACAATAAGATTAGGACCATACTACTACATGGTCTCCACAGATTAGCTGAGCGAAGAAATTAAAGCGCTGATCCATTCCATGCATGCAGCAACGTAATTAAGTACGTACAGATATCAAAAGGTCATGGACATCACGCTATGAGCTTAATTATTCTAACATGCCCTTTTCTTCACCTGATCAAACACAACCAATCAGCAATGTCGTGTGTGACGAGCAAACCACCATTATCAAATTACTCGGTCACCTCATTGCTGGGAGTAGAGAGTTATCTATACAAGACCGCGTCAATCGAACAAATTAGGTAATTGCTAGCACTGCCGGACGCAATTTAATTGTGTACGCCAAGAGGAGAACCAGTCGCTAGCTCAACCTGAGACCATTTCTATCTGTCTAGTCGGCCACTCCTTGACCTGATCCTCTGAATCTCACCTGCTCACGCTCTATATATATGCATGCATCCCCTTCATGGCCAAAGCATTAGCCAGCTGAGCTCCATACACACACACCAAGCATCGACTACTTGTACACAGCTAACATCTGTAGAAGAGCTAGCTAGCAAATTAAGTTCCATCTAGCTAGATGGCCTCCTACAACCTCCTCCTCCTCTCTGCTCTTCTCGCCTTGGTCGCTTCGCAGGCCATGGCTTCAGATCCCAGCCCTCTCCAGGACTTCTGTGTCGCCGACATGAACAAGCACTCGCCTGGTAGACTACTCCATCAACGTCACGCGCTTGCATCGATCAGCATATAATAGAATAGCATGCATATGTTTCGTTTGGCTTTCTAACGCATGTATATATATATGTTGCTTCCTTGATTCAGTGCGCGTCAATGGGTTCCCTGTAAGGACGCTGACGACGTGAAGGCCGAGGACTTCTTCCTCGCTGCCAACCTCGACAAGCCGATGGACACAACCAAGAGCAAGGTCGGGTCAAACGTCACGTTGATCAACGTGATGAAACTCGCAGGTCTCAACACACTCGGCATCTCCATGGCACGCATCGACTACGCTCCCAAAGGACAGAACCCACCACACACTCACCCACGCGCCACTGAGATCCTAACCGTTCTCGAGGGCACACTCTATGTCGGATTTGTCACCTCCAACCCGGACAACAAGCTATTCACCAAGACGCTCAACAAGGAGACGTCTTCGTGTTCCCACAGGGCTCATCCACTTCCAGTTCAACCCAAGCTACGACAAGCCAGCTGTTGCCATCGCCGCGCTCAGCAGCCAAAACCCTGGCGCAATCACCATTGCTAATGCGGTGTTCGGATCCAAGCCACCAATCTCGGATGATGTTCTTTCCAAGGCATTCCAGGTGGACAAGAAGGCTGTGGATTGGCTCCAAGCTCAGTTCTGGGAGAACAACCACAACTAAATTATGGGTGCTCGATGAGGTTTATATACGTACGCTTATCCTTGTAATGACAGATAACACAGGTTGGTTGGTTTGTTTTTTTGTGAGTAGCAAAATATTGTTGTATACGGGTTTGCTTACAGATCATGTAAAACACTATATGTAATCATGTATGATTCATTTGTGGCGATTAATTTAAGATACTTCATATCTAAAGTACCTTTCGATAACCATACTGATCGAGCATTGGTTAGATCAGATTCATGCTACCAAAAACTAGATATAAATGAAGGCAAATAATGGAATCCTGAGGCAGGCGGTTGAACCATCAGTCAGTCTACGCACGTAACAGAAAGTAGGGTTACTTATACCAGACCCACCGGTTGACGCTACACGTGTCGGCTACGTAGAGAGGCATTACGCTTGCTAGTTGCATAGAGGGGCTTGGTTGTGTAACCAAAGCCACGCTTCGTGCTGTCGTCATTTCGCGTAACCTCCATGTAGTGATGCTATTTTCTTATCGATGATAGTCGGACCAATGTTAGCTTCAACCGGGGGGCGCGGGGACCCCTCCCCCAACAGTAGCCCCTCGCCATTCTGGGCAATCATCGCACACTCGCCTGGGTCAGCACTGTTAGATCAGACCCTAGCCGCATGTCTAGGTCCAACCGGGTTTACTCTTCGGGTCACAGATCCAAAGCGGCTGAACACAGCTAAGCCCACAGGCTGACACATGTAAGCCCTATAGCAACAGCCTTATAAGTGGTATTAGGCATTCTCCTCCCAAAAAAACTAGTCTAATGGGTGAGGTATTCCTCACACTTATAAGTTGTATTTTTTTTCCGATATGGAACTATTCCCAACATTCTCCTCCTCACACATCGGTTGTGTACTTCCGCAACCATGAAGTCCAAGGAGATGTTAGACGCCTGGGCTCCTTCTCCTCCCAAAAGACTAGTATAATGGGTGAGGTATTCCTCACACTTATAAGTTATGTTTTTTTTTCTGATGTGGGACCATTCTCAACAATCACATAGATTCTAGAAGGGGTCGGCGCACCTCCCAGGTCGATGATCCAGACACGGCTATGAAGCGAACGCCTACAAAATAATAAATCTTCACAAAACCAGAAAGATGGTCCCTTCACGCGTGGCTTGCCTAGATGGAGGCCGAGCGCCGCTTGGATGGAGACAAAGTGACCTTCCCTCGTGCACGACTCGCCGAGGATCTGGCAGGAGGGCTTTGGTAGCGACAGAAAGATGATGAGGCAGCGACAAGACTTTGACCCAGACCGTCGCCCCTGTCCTTGGGCCTTAGATCCTCACGCCTGGCTCACCGCAGCCATGAGCGGCCGCCGGTCGAGATTTGCTCCATCCGGCTCGCCGCGGTGCCGTGCTGGCACTACCGCCACCGGTGGAGACTTGCTCCACCCGGCCCGCTGTGGTGCCATGCTGCCGCCCTTGGTTCTCTACCGTGGACGTCGGAACCACATCACTGGGCCTACCGTAGTGCTTCAGCACCACCACCGCCCCTCGTTCTCCGGCTGCGGACATCGGGCTCGCCGTGGTGCTTCAGCACCACCGCCGCCCGTAGTCTGTTAGAGTTAATCTTGTTTTTGGTTTGAGGCGTTGCCTACGTGCGTGACACTGCCCTGCAGCAGGTCACGTCAGGGGGCAGAGGAGTAGTGGGTTCCATGGCCAAAGTAAAGTGCTAGTGTTTCTTTGTTTGGTCTGGACAAAACAGTGAACACTGCAAAAGGACCAGAAAAGTTCCAACAGTGAGCTTGGGTCTAGATTAAATCTCGAGTGTGCGCGCTTCGCACCGGGCGAGTGGCCAGCGTAGCCATACATGCAGCTTAGGTGTGGGCTCGAGCCACCATGTCGACAAAGAGGGCCACATAGCTTGCAGAGACGAGGGATACACAGCGTGTGTGAATTATGGGGGCCGAGCGAACTTACGCCGCCCGCGGGCCGGCGAGACCAAGGCCACGAGCGAGGCGCGTGATAGTAAACGGTGCCCAGGTTGCTTTGAGGAAACGGCCTCGAGGCGAAGACGTGTTGTGCCGCGACGAGTCAATAACTAGAATGTACAACTTGCTTGAAATGGTCGCTGCTTGCATGCAACAGAACGTGTTGAGATTAATTAACTAGACCAGTGCTCTGACATGGTCGTACCATATATGGACGACCGAGTATAGACTCTATTCATATGCTTTGTTGAGCGATGAAAATAGCTCTGAGCTTGGTGTGATACTCATAATTGATTGTGAACGGTCGGGCATGCAAAACTCATCCGTTAGTTATATCCTACTAGGCTACTTTTTTAAATAGTGATTTGTTTTCAATATTGACGCACATTTAATTCAAAATTGATATAAAGTTGGATCACACATTTTTAGTTTTGAAAAATAGTTCTATACTTCTAAAATTTAAAACTACAGCTTTCTAATTTCAGTTTACATATATTTGGACACCACACTTCCAATATTGCCTGTAAACATGTTTGTATTTGGTCGCTATGTATTAGAGTTAAAGTTATGTCACATGCATGCATGGCATGCATGCAGAATATTAACGGAAGATTATGTCATTTTCATTTGACATAATTAATACAAACAGTTTCGTATGTATTGGTGACCAGAGTTGGAAAATTTGACTGCAAGTATTTAGAATATCTTCCTAAAAATGGTATTTAGAATGTCATAATTTGACTGCAGGTTATTTCTATAGAGGAATAGAATACCAATTAGCAACGATCCACTTTTTGTGTCCCTTTTTTGAGAAACTACAATGGAACATGAAACCTATGTCATACGCATTTGCATGCTTGTAATTAAAGCTTCTAGCTGAATCGGACTTTCAATGTACGCAATTAAAGCTTGCAGCATCTTTAAAAAATAAATTTGAAATGAATTGGACTTTGCATGCATATATCATTGAAGGAATAAGAGATAGTTAATAGGAGGAACTCGTGCATGTCAACAGGTGAGTCGGACTCTGCATATATGCGTACTGTCAATCAGATACAAACTCTTCAGATGATATTGAAGCAGGGCGAATCCAGCAGGGGGCTCCAACAGGCTTCAGCCTAATTCCAAAATCACAAAACTTTAATCGGGAGGAAAGCACGCAGTCACCGAGTGACGCACCGAGAGCGGAGGACCGAGGGAGCTGGGGCCGCGGCGCGGCCCCGCTAGTAGTCGAATCCGGAGGAGGCGAGGTCATGTGCCGAAGGAGGCAGGGGCGAGTGCCGGAGGAGGCGGGGGAGGCCCCGTGAGCCGTGGCGGTCCACGGCGCCGCTTGTAGCCGGATCTCGGAGAGATAGGGCCGGCGCCGGCGAGGAGGCGGGAGGCTCGGGAGCCGCGGCATCCAGTGACGCCGCTGGTGCTTGGTGCTTGTAGGCGAGCTCGGAGGAGGCCGAGGAGACGAGTGGGAACCGGAGTTATCTCCATAAGGCCGAGACTGGTGTTGCGCTCGCCGCCGCTGGGCATGGTGGCCGTGGCACTGGGCTGGTGGGCCACCGCCTGGGCATGGCTGGCCGCCATGTACAGTTTAATATGTAATACAAATTAACAAAGATAATCCATACGCAAATACAAGTAATAGATAAAACCATGAATTTAGCACAAATGAGCTCATCTCATAAAACCATGATTGTAGCATAAACAAGTTCATCTCGAAGACCATAATTTAGTTCCAAACGAGATCCAAGTCATATGAAATAAAGCATGAGTTTACATCTCATCACAACTAAAATAATTCATCCAATGTGTAGCTTTCTCTTTGGAGTCATCTTTTATGGTGCTGCCGCTGTAGGCATCCTCACGGGACTAGTGGTGTCGGTTTGTGAAGATGTGCCCTCTCCTAATAACATCGCAAGCTTCTTGCACATATAAATACGATACTGACAGTTAGATGTATGGAAAGAATTAGTGTAGCATAAATTAGATGTATGGAAAGAATTAGATGTATGCACATAAATTAGGTTCTGTCGGCGCAGCTTTTGTAGCATTCTTCCTAGGTTGCCTACGCTTCCTACAAGTAAACAAATAAATTAATATTGAAATTTTCATTCAAGTTTCTTGATAAAGAAAATCAGTACTTACCTCTTTTTTGCTCTCCCATTGAGTGGGCACTTGGCACTAGCTTGCTTGTGACCTTTTTCTCCGCATTTTTTGCAAGTCATATGTCCTCTGATCATCTTCTTTCCCTTTCCATTTGTTGGAGCAGTATCGTTGTCACATCCATTCTGACCTTCACCCTCGTTGGTACATTCACTATCTTTGGAACCTTTCTTCTTGTGGCCACCTTCCATCCATCCCTTCCTTCTTAGTTTCCTTCGTCTTCCAAGGTAATTTAGCAAGAGGTGCACCAACTAAAATGGTAGGTCAACTTGTGGCCATTGTGTTTTGTCCGTCATCGGCTCAATCTCTCTACCATAAGCAGCCTGAATCTATTCACCGAGTAATAGTCATGCACAAACTGTTCAAGGTCAACTCCCCGTTGGCGGGTTACATAGGCTAATACATGTTGACAAGGCTTACGGTGTCTTGCCATTCGAGACAAGTACAGGTCCTTTGGTGTAACTTGACAATATGCCTCTCAACTCTCTGTGCTATGGTCCCACACCTCTGCACTCCAATTAGAACATGGTACAATTTTCAAGTGTCCCAAACCTCTAGTATTTGCCTTGAGTGATGCATAATAGTTGGAAGTATCCGCCTTGAGTAGCTTTGTATGCAATATTTCTTCTCTTGTTCCAAAGTACCATGATCATTTCTCTAATCTTATCAGCAAGGTCAAGAATGTGTAAGTCTTTATGGTTTCTAATCCAGTTATTAAATGATTCAAACAATATTACTAGTTATGTAGTCACACTTAATTTCGGATTGAAAGCACACCTATACCATAATAGCTTATGATTGGTATGTAACCATTTTATCGTGTTGATTCACTTACCATTTTTGCTATATTGTCATAGAATATGTCTTCTCTGAAGCCCTTGCCGCAGGATATATCCGCCAAACCTCTATATCTCTTACGAAAATTTTTGACAAGATGATAAAAGCATTCTCTTTGCTCTGCATTTGGAAATACATTCTTCATCGCATTCTCCAAGCCCTTGCAAGCATCGGAACAAAAGCAAGCAGGAGTGGAGGATCACCTATTGCCTTCTTTAATTGTTCCATGAACCAAGTCCAGTTGTCTGTTGTTTCAGAAGCTATGAAGCCATAAGCGAGTGGGTACATCCAATTGTGACCATCAACTGCTATAGCTGCGACCAAGTGACCATTCCACCTTCCATTAAGTGTTGTAGCATCTATGCTCAAATGAGGCCTACAACCTTCCAAGAAACCATCAATGCATGGTTTAAGAGCACAGAAAAAACGGTGGAAATATACTTGACCATCCACCTCAAGTACCTCAATCTCAACGACACTCCCGGGGCACCGCTTCATTACCTCGGCCTTCCACCTAAACAACAACTCAAAACTCTCTTCCCATTTGCCATAAACCTCAGCAAGAGCTCTTTCTTTACCCCGCCATACAGTGTCATATGCAATTTGACACTTGTGATCTGTCTGCAACTTCTTTTGCAATTTCTTAGCACCAATATTTGGATCATCTCTAAGGATACTCACAGCCTTGCTAGCTACCCACTTTAGATTTGGAGTTGTAGTTATCTGCCTCATGCTAGACACACATGTATGGTTATCGACTAAGACGGTTACCTGCAAAACAAAAAATCAATGAGATTCATATTAATTTACATAAAAAGTAAAATTAATGAAAGAAAAAATAAATTTATTCACCTCCACAGTGCTTTGGCCTTTATGTTTGGTGCCATTTATCCTCCAAGGGCAAGGGCAATCTTCATCACCGGACTTGCAATAAGCCCTATATCTCGTCTTACATGACTTCTCTGTTCCTAAATCAAACTCCTTATTGATGGCAAATTGCCGCACTGCCATCTTGAACTCCTCCATTGTTGGGTACACTGTACCAATATCCATTGATGGGTTGTTCTTATCATATGAAATGACCATCTCACCTGGTATGGCATCACTAGTAGGAATGGCAGCACCATCATTATCTTGCCCAAGCTCATTATCATGCCCCTGTTCATCCATTCGGCAATCAAAGCCCTGTGCAGGTATATTTGTTGTCTCCTCCTCTGTCAAGCCTAAAAGCTCACAAATCTGATTCTCACTCATTAGTGCAATACGACCTTCGTCATCATGTGTCTCCACTATATGTATGTTATCCCAATCAACTCTTTCCATATTTTGCACATGATCTACTTGGGAACTAAACAAGTGAAATCAATTTTTACTACTGTCTACTACTATCGTGGTAAAAAAAACAGAAATCATTAAGGCCAATACCTTTGCACTTCAAGAACAGGAAGGTTGTACTCTACTGCCGGAAGAGGAGCAGTGGGCAGCAACGTTCTGGCTAGGGCTACAGCACTTGACATGGCGTCGGGAGGGGCCCCTCCACTGCCGGCGAAACCTGGCCATCAGCCGGCGCGGCCAGCCCATCAGCACGCGCGGCAAGGCCAGAGGCCGCCAGGGCTGCGGCTGCTTGGCCCTCCATGGCGATCGGGCGGCCATCATCATCTTCTGGCGGCGGCGCATCCATCGGCAGAGGAGAACGGCGGTGTCGGGGTCGGGGGCGGAGGAGAACGGTGGCGTCGAAGGCAGGAGGAACGACGGCGAGGAACGTCGGGCAGGAGAATACGATCGTTCGTATTCTCGTTAGGCGTCGCGCAGAGGAGCGTCGCGGATGAATCGATGGATCAACGATACGTAATGGTCGAAGGGCAAAGGGTCACTTTGGGTAACAAATACATGTATTTAGATGAGAAAGAGACTTAATACACCAAATTTCATGAAAAACAAGAAGCCAACGTTTCAAGGGTCATTTTAACGGTCGATGTTTGGAGTCCTATAATTGTGAAGCGCATTGTTTGCTGTCCTATAATTGCAATTTTCTCACGGGATAGAGCGAGGGGAGGAGCCGGAGCGAGAAAGAGGAGGGGATGAGGCCCGAGGCTCGTGAGTCGCGACGCAGCACGCAGATTTCGGCGACGTGGGCTGCGCTTCGACCACATCTTCCCACGACAGCGCAGTGCCTCGATCGGCGGACGCTAAGGCGGCAGCGCATCGATCGGACGGAGGGCGGATATAGGTTACAACCGTTGCATAAATTGGATGACCAGGACCGTTCCTATCTAGAATTGGATGGTTAGATTTTTCGATTAATGGGAATTTCTAGCTTTTTCCTTTTCTCCGATTAATGTGGAATTTCTAGCCTTTTACCTCTTAGGATTAACGTGGGGGCTTCTAGGAGAGCCTCCAATTAGTATAGATATAGATAGATAGATATAGATATGCATGATTTCTTTTCAGGTTACTCCGTACAAAGAAACCAATGTGATGAAGCGGGTTGGAGAAGATAAATAATGGAGTGTATAAATTATGTTGGACCGAATAAGCGATTAGAAGGGTTAATAGGAGCACTTATATTTTTCACCACCTGCACTATTCAATTTCTTTTTCACTCAAACAGCAATGAAAGCTATGAAGATCAAATGTCATTGACCGGTCAGACTGTTTTCCAAGTCCGAAAAACACCATCTCTCGGCATTTCAGCAAAACTCTATCTAGTTTTGCGTTCAGTCTCTATTTTTTGTGGCACCCGATGTAACCATACCTCCAAACAGTCACACACAAGTGTTTGATTGCGTTCCTCGAAATTCCACTTGTCTACCTGGCCGGTCTGACCGCAACCCCTGGTCGGTCAGACCGCCAGCCTTCGGCCATTCTAGCCGCCACCCCTTGCCCGTCAGACCACCTACAAGCTAATAGTCAGACCATAATTTCCCAAACCGAGGTTTTGATCCCGAAACATCTCGACACCGATGTCAATTATTGAACACTAAGATTAGGACCATACCACATGGTCTCCACAGATTAACCGAGAGAAGAAATTAAAGCGTGGATCCATTCCATGCATGCAGCAAAAGTACGTACAGAGATCAAAAGGTCATGGACATCACGCTGTCAGGTTAATTATTCTAACATGCCCTTTTCTTCACCTGATCAAACACAACCAATCAGCAATGTCGTGTGTGACGAGAAAACCACCATTATCAAATTACTCGGTCACCTCATTACTGGGAGTAGAGAGTTATCTATACAAGACCGCGTCAATCGAACAAATTATGTAATTGCTTGCACTGCCGGATGCAATTTGTACACGCCAAGTCGCCAAGAGGAGAACCAGTCGCTAGCTCAACCTGAGACCATTTCTATCTGTCTAGCCGGCCACTCCTTCACGTGATCTTCTGAATCTCACCAGCTCACACTCTATATATATGCATGCATCCCTTCATGGCCAAAGCATTAGCCAGCTGAGCTCCACACACACACACCAAGCATCGACTACTTGTACACAGCTAACATCTGTAGAAGAGCTAGCTAGCAAATTAAGTTCCATCTAGCTAGATGGCCTCCTACAACCTCCTCCTCCTCTCTGCTCTTCTCGCCTTGGTGGCTTCGCAGGCCATGGCTTCAGATCCCAGCCCTCTCCAGGACTTCTGTGTCGCCGACATGAACAAGCACTCGCCTGGTAGACTACTCCATCAACGTCACGCGCTTGCATCGATCAGCATACAATAGAATAGCATGCATATGTTGATTCCTTGATTCAGTGCGTGTCAATGGGTTCCCCTGTAAGGACGCTGACGACGTGAAGGCCGAGGACTTCTTCCTCGCTGCCAACCTCGACAAGCCGATGGACACAACCAAGAGCAAGGTCGGGTCAAACGTCACGTTGATCAACGTGATGAAACTCGCAGGTCTCAACACACTCGGCATCTCCATGGCACGCATCGACTACGCTCCCAAAGGACAGAACCCACCACACACTCACCCACGCGCCACTGAGATCCTAACCGTTCTCGAGGGCACACTCTATGTCGGATTTGTCACCTCCAACCCGGACAACAAGCTATTCACCAAGACGCTCAACAAGGAGACGTCTTCGTGTTCCCACAGGGGCTCATCCACTTCCAGTTCAACCCAAGCTACGACAAGCCAGCTGTTGCCATCGCCGCGCTCAGCAGCCAAAACCTGGCGCAATCACCATTGCTAATGCGGTGTTCGGATCCAAGCCACCAATCTCGGATGATGTTCTTTCCAAGGCATTCCAGGTGGACAAGAAGGCTGTGGATTGGCTCCAAGCTCAGTTCTGGGAGAACAACCACAACTAAATTATGGGTGCTCGACGAGGTTTATATACGTACGCTTATCCTTGTATTGACAGATGACACAGGTTTGTTTGTTTTTGTGAGTAGCAAAATATTGTTGTATACGGGTTTGCTTACAGATCATGTAAAACACTATATGTAATTGATGTATGATTCATTTGTGGTGATTAATTTAAGATACTTCATTGTTAGGTAATCTTTATTTTAGTTTCTAAGTTTAGATAGTTGGAGTCCGTTTCTGTTCTGGTCTCTGTGTCCGACTAGAAGAAGTTTTCCGTGTGCGTGTGTGTCGCCTAGGACTCGCGTACATGCAGAAGGCTATATAAGCACGTATAGTCTTGTAACAATTAGAGAGCAATGAGAAGCACTGTAACGTGAAGAAGCAACATAAGATTGAGAGTCAAGCAATAGAAAGACACAAAGAAAACACTGTGCTTTGCATGCAGCAGTTAAAAGAATCTTCTATATTCTCGCTTCATGCATATGTGAGTTTTGTTAGAAGCGTATACGTGTTGCTTCCAATGAGTTCGCGTGCGTGATAGGATCGGCTTCGAGTGTGATTTTTAATCTTTGTTCGAGCTGTTCCAACATTCATAACTAAAGTAGCTCGATAACCACACTGATCGAGCATTGGTTAGATCAGATTCATGCTACCAAAAACTAGATATAAATGAAGGCAAATAAGGGAATCCTGAGGCAGGCGGTTGAATCATCAGACAGTAGATTTGTAGGTACTCTCGATCGGCTACGTGGACATCTGGGAATGCATAAGTAGGGGACGAAGCGTAAGCGTGCAAGGGAATCGAGTTGTATTGCTCAAGTGTGAAATGATATACAAGTGGTCTCCCCCTCATGTTACAAAGGTGGCCCCTATTTATAGGATGAGAGAGGGAAGAAGGTGAAGTTACATAAATGACCTTACTTTTAGGGAAACACTAGGGCTAGCTTCGTCCTTTCCGATCAAGTAGGGTTACTTATACCAGACCCACCGGTTGACGTTACACGTGTCGGCTACGTATAGAGGCATCACGCTTGCCAGTTGCGTAGAGAGGCTTGGTTGTGTAACCGAGGCCACGCTTCATGTCATCGTCGTCCCGCGTAACCTCCATGTAGTGATGCTATTTTCTTATCGATGATAGTCGGACCAATGTTAGCTTCAACCGGTTTACTCTTGGTCAGATCCAAACGTCTTGAACACAGCTAAGCCCACAGCTGCCACATGTAAGCCCTATAGCAATGACTTTATAAGTGGTATTAGGCATTCTCCTCCCAAAAACTAGTCTAATGGGTGAGGTATTCCTCACACTTATAAGTTGTATTTTTTCCGATATGGAACTATTCCCAACATTCTCCTCCTCACACATCGGTTGTGTACTTCCGCAACCATGAAGTCCAAGGAGATGTTAGACGCCTGGGCTCCTTCTCCTCCCAAAAGACTAGTATAATGGGTGAGGTATTCCTCACACTTATAAGTTATGTTTTTTTTTCTGATGTGGGACCATTCTCAACAATCACATAGATTCTAGAAGGGGTTGGCGCGCCTCCCAGGTCGATGGTCCAAACGCGGCTATGAAGCGAACACCTATAAAATAATAAATCTTCACACAACCAGAAAGATGGTCCCTTCACGCGTGGCTTGCCTAGATGGAGGCCGAGCGCCGCTTGGATGGAGACAAAGTCACCTTCCCTCGTGCACGACTCGCCGAGGATCTGGCAGGAGGGCTTTGGTAGCGACAGAAAGATGATGAGGCAGCGACAAGACTTTGACCCAGACCGTCGCCCCTGTCCTTGGGCCTTAGATCCTCACACCTGGCTCACCGCAGCCATGAGCGGCCGCCAGTCGAGATTTACTCCATCCGGCTCGCCGCGGTGCCGTGCTGGCACTACCGCTACCGGTGGAGACTTGCTCCACACGGCCCGCTGTGGTGCCATGCTGCCGCCCTTGGTTCTCTGCCGTGGACGTCGGAACCACATCACTGGGCCTACCGTAGTGCTTCAGCACCACCACCGCCCCTTGTTCTCCGGCTGCGGACATCGGCCTCGCCGTGGTGCTTTAGCACCACCGCCGCCCGTAGTCTGTTAGAGTTAATCTTGTTTTTGGTAATTTTTCAGTTAGTTTTGGTAAAAGTTAGAATCCGAGTTTTTGTTTGGTTTAGATGTTTGAGTCAGTGTCGGTCTCGTGTGGGGCGTGAGTCGGCTTCGGCCGGTAGATGCGTGTATAAAAGCTGAGGCCAGTACCATGTAGAGTTGAGGTGAGCGAGAAGAAATAGAAAAGCAAAAAGAGGAGCAGCACGCTCCCAAAAGAAATCTCCGGGGTATATGTTTATGAGTTTCTAGTAGGAGGCGTTTATTCGCTCGTTCTCCAGAAGTATCACGTGAAGGCAGAATGACCAGAAAAGTTCCAACATAGTCCATTGACTACAGACGCTGGATTCGACTCGCCGGGCCTGCCGTAGTGCTTAAGCATCGCCGCCGCCCCTCGCTATCCGACAGCAGACGCCAGATCCGACTTAACAGGCCTGCCGTGGTACTTTAGAACCGCCATCGCCCCTCATTCTCCTACCGCGGACGTCGGATCTGACTTGTTGTGTGTTTGTGCGCGCAACAGATGTGATGTCGAGCTTGGGTCTAGATTAAATCTCGAGTGTGCACTTCGCACCGGGCGAGTGGCCAGCGTAGCCATACATGCAGCTTAGGTGTGGGCTCGAGCCACCATGTCGACAAAGAGGGCCACATAGCTTGCAGAGACGAGGGATACACAGCGTGTGTGAAGTATGGGGGCCGAGCGAACTTACGCCGCCCGCGGGCCGGCGAGACTAAGGCCACGACCGAGGCGCGTGATAGTAAACGGTGCCCAGGTGTCGGACCCGGATTTTCTAATCCAAAATCCTCTGTGAAACACTGTGCTATTCCCTGAATCAGTAGCTAGCACTCACAGATACATCACTGAATCAATTCATACATGGCGAAACCATACCATTCATTAATTAACATACAGAGTTTACATAGACCGCGTCGGGTCGGAGTTTTACAATAGGGCGAACAAGCCAAATTGATTACATTATGAATACCGAATACGGTAGCGGAAGCAAAAGGGGGTGAGAGCACATCTCTCCACAGGCAAGCGACTGGGGAAACCCGTGTGCGTCCGATATTAACCAAGACTTGGATAATAGTGGATGCACGCAAGTACCGACGGAGTCAACTGGACTGGGGCGAGACTAGAACAACTAAAGACTACACTACGCTTCATCATCTCCTGGACCTCCAACTTCCGGATCCTCGTAGTAGTCATAATTTCCAAGATTTCCTGCTTCTGAGGATTTTGGGGGAGAGAGAGAGCGAGGATGAGCACAACTTCCATGCTCGCGAGCCAATACGCAATGCAATAATATACATGCAAGGCTTAACAAGGATGGCTCGGGTTCTTTTATTTGCTAAAGCAAGGTTTTCAAATATCATAATTACAAACTCCTAGCACTTAGCGTTTTAACAAATTGTATTTTATTAAAGAGAGTAGTTGTGCAATAGTTGATATCAGCAGAGGTTCCCTCCATCGGAACTCTACCTGATGCTTATTTTGAATTGGGGCTAACCCCGCATATTAACATCACTGAGTCTGAAAACTCAGGCAAAATCCAAACCAGGGCTAGGTGAGCCCACCATATTTTTCATACCACCCACAAAGGTTTTTGAAATAGAACTAACTCAAGTTAAGTTCCCATGTCCGCCTTTGACCGTAGGCACGGCTATTCGAATAGTTTATTACACTCTGCAGAGGTTGTACACTTTACCCACAAGAGATAATCATCCGGATATGTACACACGTTTCCGTAGACATGTGAATCAGGGGAGATTATCACAAGGCCTTTAGAATGCATCCAGCAGTATTAGTTACACCCGCTAAGGTTTCGTCTTCAAGGGTTACGTCCATTTAGATCCGTTAACCCTTACCTAGACCCCTCTTGAGCCCTCTTAACGACTTATGTCAGGCGCCCACACCCTTCGCCACGAGGCTTACGGCGTCGCAGACATCTACGGTGCAACTTCGTCTCGAGAGATACAAATTATTTAGCCCGGTTGTATTTTACTGGACTTGTGGTTGCACTTGTTTTACGGGAGGTCATGACATGATTAAGTCCTTAGGGTTGTATCAGGCGGTTCATTCCACATTCCAATCCACAAAACGCGGTCCCTGGGCTACATTAGCACCCACCGTCACACCATCCATCTTACCGCCCACGGGCGGGTAATAGCAATTTAGGGTTTTGGAGGAGTAAAACGAAATTACCACATTTGTCTCGATCATGGGACCACCAATGACCGCCCAAACCAATTTATGTTTGAAGAGATGATGATTGGGACATTTTAATGTCCCGGATTTAACAAGACTAGCATGTCGCTAAGTGCGACCAACAACTAGTATTACCATATAGTTACTAGCTAGGTGACAATGGTTAAAGGATTCAAGTTGTCAAGGATGGCATAATAATTAATTATTCATCAAATGGGTATTTAACTACCTTAAGCTTTAACATACATTTGTTTAAAGAATTAAAGCATGCAATTTGCTATTTTAAAAGAATATAATTTGCATAAAATGTAGGCTCAATATGATCAAAGTATTGACTCGCCTGGGATATAGGCTAGAGGATCTTGATAACCTTGGGCTTGATCAACTTGGGGATCTCCAGCGTCTTCAAATCCTAGTCGGACGAGCGTACCAGAAAAAGACACGGAAAAGCAAAAAGAGCAATTAAATGCAAATGAACAACAAATGAACTTCAAATTAAACAAGACATATGCCATTAGCAAGATCTTGAATTAACAAATTTTTAGAAATTTACTTTACAATTTTTGGAGCTAGAATGGGGGAGATACTAATTTTTGAAGTCTAGCTTTTGAATTAAAAAAGAAAAAGGAAAACGAAAATCCAATAAAAAGGAAAAAGAAAATGGCCCGCAATAGGAAATCGGCCCGGCCCATGGCACGGGCCGAATCAGCAGCATGGCGCTGGCGCGCTGCCCACGCGACGCTGGCGCTGCGGCCGAGGGGAAGGGCGCAGCCGTCAGCGCGCTGCCCGCGAAGAAAAAGGAGGGCGGGCGGGCGGCTCGGCCGAGCGGAGAGAGGGGAGGGGGAGCGCGGCGGCGCCAAAGGGAAGGGGAGGAAAGGGCGGCGGCGGGCTCGGCCGGCGGCGACGACAACGGCGACATCAACGGGGAGGTGGGGGCGCGGCTTCGGGCGGTGGCCACGAGGAGACCCGATGGGGCGGTGCGTGCGGGAGGGGGGGAAGAAGGCGGTGGCGCACGGGGAAGAGGAGGGGCTCACGACGACGGCGCGAGGAGCTCACCACGGCGACGGCGACCGGGGCGACGACCAAGGTAGTTAGGATCGCGATCCAACTCTTAGAGTCTTACGATTCTACGAACCCACGACAGCCCGTCGATCCAAGTCTTACGTCGATCCTACTCGTAGAGTCTTAGGGCAAAAAAAAATTTTGCAATTTTTTTAGAGGCCAGACTTTGCTGATATTTTGTTTTAGAGCAAAATTTGTTGATATTAATTTTTTAGAATGAAACTATAAATAAGCAAGGAGCATGCAAAATATTATATCAGTGTGGTAATGTTGTTCTCTCAGAGTTGAACTATATCACCCATCATGTCAGAACCATTATGCTTTTCTGTTGTGTGATAAGAAGTGTTTTGCCCCTTTTTTGGTAATAAGTAAGTGGTAAATCTTATAAGAATCATACAAACTTATAGTATAGATGATAAATATATGTATTTTTACAAATCCGTAGAATCGCCGATTCTACGATTCGATACTACGATTCGATTCTACCGGAGGCAAATCGATCCGACTCAAGATCTCGACTCGACTACCTTGGCGACAACGATAATGGCGGCGGTGGAGGTAAGCCTCGCGGCTTTTCTTCTTCTTCTTCCCTTCTTCGGCTTTTCTTCCTCTCGGGTTCTTGCTTGGGGATGAAGGGAGGGGGACGGGAGGAACGAGGGGAGGGGGGACGGGAGGAACGAGGGGAGGCACCGGGTTAGGGCTTTAAAGCCGGCGGAGGAGCGGGAGAAGGGGGTCCGGCGAGGAGAAGGGACGAGCGTGGCAGGCGCGGGAAGGGAAGGGAGGAGGGGGTCCGCGGCGGCGCGGCGCACGGCGAGAAGAGGAGGGGGTCCGGTCCGGCGGGGTTGACCCTGGGAGAGAAGAAGAAAAAGGGGACGCTACACCAGGTTGCTTTGAGGAAACGGCCTCGAGGCGAAGACGTGTTGTGCCGAGACGAGTCAATAAGTAGAATGTACAACTTGCTTGAAATGGTCGCTGCTTGCATGCAACAGAACGTGTTGAGATTAATTAACTAGACCAGTGCTCTGACATGGTCGTACCATATATTGACGACCGAGTATAGACTCTATTCATATGGTTTGTTGAGCGATGAAAATAGCTCTGAGCTTGGTGTGATACTCATAATTGATTGTGAACGGTCGGGCATGCAAAACTCATCCGTTAGTTATATCCTACTAGGCTACTTTTTAAATAGTGATTTGTTTTCAATATTGACGACATTTAATTCAAAATTTATATAAAGTTGGATCACACATTTTTAGTTTTGAAAAATAGTTCTATACTTCTAAAATTTAAAACTACAGCTTTCTAATTTCAGTTTACATATATTTGGACACCACACTTCCAATATTGCCTGTAAACATGTTTGTATTTGGTCGCTATGTATTAGAGTTAAAGTTATACACGCATGCATGCATAGCATGCAGAATATTAACCGGAAGATTATGTCATTTCATTTGACATAATTAATACAAACAGTTTCGTATGTATTGGTGACCAGAGTTGCAAAATTTGACTGCAAGTATTTAGAATATCTTCCTAAAAATGGTATTTAGAATGTCATAATTTGACTGCAGGTTATTTCTGTAGAGGAATAGAATACCAATTAGCAACGATCCACTTTTTGTGCCCCTTTTTTGAGAAACTACAATGGAACATGAAACCTATGTCATACGCATTTGCATGCTTGTAATTAAAGCTTCTAGCTGAATCGGACTTTCAATGTACGTAATTAAAGCTTGCAGCATCTTTAAAAAATAAATTTGAAATGAATTGGACTTTGCATGCATATATCATTGAAGGAATAAGAGATAGTTAATAGGAGGAACTCGTGCATGTCAACAGGCGAGTCGGACTCTGCATATATGCGTACTGTCAATCAGATACAAACTCTTCAGATGAGATTGAAGGAATAAGAGAGTTAATAGGCACTCGTACATGTCAACCGCACTCTACTCAAACTCTCTTTTGTTTTGAATCGTACAACTATAGAAGATGCAGACATATCTATATTTAATCCAAGCCGTAGATTATACGGTGCAAAAAAGTTAGATGGCCTAGATTTTTTTCTTTTTTTAATTAACGTGGAAATTTCTAGTTTTTATGATTATTGTGAGAATTTCTAGCTTTTTTCTTCTAGGATTAACGTGGTAGATTCTAAGAAAGCCTCTAATTAGTATATATAGATATAGATATGCATGATTTCTTTTCAGTACTCGCACAAAGGAAACCAATGTGATGAAGCGGGTTGAGAAGATAAATAATGGAGTGTATAAATTATGTTGGACGGAATAAGCGATTAGAAGGGTTAATAGGAGCACTTATATTTTCACCACCTGCACTATTCAATTTCTTTTCACTCAAACAGCAATGAAAGCTATGAAGATCAAATGTCATTGACCGGTCGATCGCTTTCCAAGTCCAGAAAAACACCATCTCTGGGCATTTCAGCAAAACTCTATCTAGTTTTGCGTTCATCTCTATTTTTTGTGGCACCGGTGTAACCATACCTCCAAACAATCACACACAAGTGTTTGATTGCGTTCCTCGAAATTCCACTTTGTCTACCTGGCCGGTCTGACTGCAACCCCTGGTCGGTCAGACCGCTAGCATTCGGCCATTCTAGCCGCCACCCCTTGCCCATCAGACCACCTACAAGCTAATAGTCAGGCCATAATTTCCCAAACCGAGGTTTTGATCCCGAAACATCTCGACACCGATGTCAATTATTGAACACTAAGATTAGGACCATACCACATGGTCTCCACAGATTAACCGAGAGAAGAAATTAAAGCGTGGATCCATTCCATGCATGCAGCAAAAGTACGTACAGAGATCAAAAGGTCATGGACATCACGCTGTCAGGTTAATTATTCTAACATGCCCTTTTCTTCACCTGATCAAACACAACCAATCAGCAATGTCGTGTGTGACGAGCACACCACCATTACCAAATTACTCGGTCACCTCATTGCGGGGAGTAGAGTGTTATCTATACAAGACCGCGTCAATCGAACAAATTAGGTAGTTGCTTGCACGGCCGGACGCAATTTGTGTACGCCAAGAGGAGGAACCGGTCGCTAGCTCAACCTGAGACCATTTCTATCTGTCTAGTCGGCCACTCCTCCACGTGATCTTCTGAATCTCACCAGCTCACACTCTATATATATGCATGCACCCCCTTCATGGCCAAAGCATTAGCCAGCTGAGCTCCATACACACACACCAAGCATCGACTACTTGTACACAGCTAACATCTGTACGTAGAAGAGCTAGCTAGCAAATTAAGTTCCATCTAGCTAGATGGCCTCCTACAACCTCCTCCTCCTCTCTGCTCTTCTCGCCTTGGTCGCTTCTGTAATACCTGATTATTCGATATCGAATGCTGTAAGATTAGAGAGGAAATAAGTTAAAATTCAGAATTTTAGGAGAAGTATGGGCCGCCAACCCATATTCGAGAAGAGGGGAGCAGCCATAGTGGCCCAAGGCCCATGAGTGGGCCAGAGCCCATTAGAAGGCAAGGGGAGGGAGGGGACCAAACCCTAGCCCCATTTGCTACAGTAGCTGCCGTGCTACAGAGCTGCGTGCTACAGTAGCGGCGTGCTACAGTGCCTCGCCGCTGCTGCTCCTCCTCTCCCGGCGCCATCTTTCCTGCTCCTTGTGGCCGACCGTGGGAAGAAGAAGAAGAGGAAGGAAGAGAGGATTGAAGGAGAATTTCTTCGTGAGATTTGATCAGCGATCTCCGATGGTTCTACAAGGGTAATGATCGATTTCCTCGCTGTTTAGGTTGTTTCAGATGCGAACTCGATTAGTTTGATTGGATTGAATTGCTGCCGTTAGAATTTCAGTTCTGTCCTGAATGTTGCGTGGCCTGTTTCGTGATCTTAGAGGCCGAATTTGGGTTGTCCATCTCCTAGAGTTTTGTAGATATTGATCTTAGCTTTCGGTGGCCGCCAAGAACACTGAATTCCGACTTTCGAGTCAAAAGTTATGATAGATTTACTATCTGCTGTCCAGAATCCTGACGAGAATTAGCAGTCTCTGTATAGGTTGATTTATGGCCTAGTTAGAAGGTGATTCAGAGGTCTTGCCCATAACAAATTTTGAAGGTGATATCACTAGCTTTCAGGATTGATAAAGAACACTTCATTTGGAGTTATAGATCAAAAGTTATGCACTTTTCTTTGTGACTGTCCAGATTGTATGTCAGTCTGTCCAGTTTGTATGTCAGTTTCTATCTTTAATTTTGACCTGTGTGCCACTTTTTGTTAAAGACAATATATGAATGTCGTGCCAACTAGGTTATTGTAGATAATTTCTTAACCTTTTCAGATTGTTAAAGAACGTCCAATTTGGAGTTGTACAACAAAAGTTATGGATATTTTAATTTAGCCGATATTTCTGTCTATTAATTCAGTCAACAGATTTGAGCCGTGGGCCAAATTTTATTAGAGGCAAAATCTGAACTTTTGCCCAACCAGAGTATTGTAGATATGTCAGTTAAGAATCCATGGAAATTGGTCTCACCTCATTCCGAGTTCCAGACCAATAGATATGTCAATTACCGTGCTGCTGTCCAGAATTAAGTTATGTCAGAAATTGTTGATTTCATTTTAAGTTTTGTATTAATGACTAGAGTCATCAGTGGAAACAAGTTGTTTAGCATCGATTAGTAGTGTTGGGTATATTATGTCCTTATTGAAATTATTTTACTTGTTTAGGAGGTGAAGCCTCGGGTTTAGGAGTATCACCTTTGCCGACTAACGCGTCGCATCGTGGAAGGCAAGTACATTGCCACCCTTAATGATTGTGATTGATGAATGTTTATATGGTCATGCCGTGATTTGGTATGATACGAGAGAAGATGGATTGTCTATGTTCTTTCATATGTGTTGAATCCATGTTTTGTTATCATGTCTTTCAATATTCGTATTTCATTCTATGCATTCATTATGCATGTTTCATCCACTAAAGTGGATTGCAAGTCCCACCATTCCAATGTGGGCGTGTTGGACATTGTCATGTCCCGCCCACGGAGTGGATTTGAAAGACCCATTAATTCCGAATGGGCATGTAAGACCCATTAACTCCAAGATGGGCAATGTTGGACACCGTGATGAAACGTTCTTCATACGGGAATTGGATCCCGCATTTTTGTTAAGATGGGCTTGAGTGAACACCGACGGGTGTTTCACCGGCTATACCGGTATATGCATGTGTGCAGTCCATTCCTTTGATTTTGAGCATTCATATCATGTTTTCATTTGTAATCGCTGTGATGTGATCGAACTCGATGATGAGTTTGTCTTATTCATATTGAATGATTATCTTATTGATAATCTGTATTTGCTGAGTCATGGACTCACTCTTGCGTTGTTTGTCTATTTTAGGTAACCCCGATGTTGGCTCTTGGGAGGAGTAGACACGCACTACTTGTTCACAACATCAAATTCATGTTCAAGTCTAAATTTTAGTTCCATATTTCATTCGTTAACGATGAACTGTAATAATTAAATTATAATTGGAGAAGGAAGGATACCTTCTCCACCTGGATGTTGATTTATTACTGCGTGTGAACCTTCTTTATTGATGTTTAGTATTAAATAACTTAGAAGGTGAAGGAAGGATACCTTCACCATGTCCTGTTTATCTTAATGCTGTCTTTAGTTGATATACTTGTTTCAAGTTCTTCCGCATTATGGATGTATGTTAGATGTTTTAGGTGACATCTTGGCTTCCGGATAGCTGTGGTGTTACGCTTGGTATCGAGCGGGCTTTAGGTCCGTGGTTAATAGAAGACATTAAAATGACACACTCGTGCAATGAGGTGGGGTTGGGAATCTATTGCTTCCGCATTTCTATTGTTATGTTTCATTCGTTGAGCAATTGTTGAGTTGCTTTTGTATTATCTTTCTTGTTGTTAATCTATGATCTACTATGATATTCATTATCTATGAACTAATACTTTGATTGTCGTGAGATGATCCCGCATATTCATAATTGAGTATTTTGGTGAAGCGTGTTGTTAACGGATGATAAGAAGTGGAGGTCGTGGTTGTTACTCCGATTCACCGTGTTACACCACTGTTTTCGCAGACGTGGTTAGAGGAGTAGTTACCCAGTATCATCGTTTCAGTACTAAGTATGAGTTCTTTAGAAAGTTGTTCTCTTCTTTCATTTCCGAATTTGGCAATTCTTGTTCGTGGTGGTTGATGAATTTCTCCGGGGTTTGTGGTCCATGATAGTTATGGTTTTCCATAGATCCCTCTTGGTTCTCTGAAACAATTATTGCTTTTCGACTGTTGAGTTGCTTTTACTACTTATGATCGTTGTCAATTGGCAAGATTGATGTTTTCTTGGTTGCTCCTTCTTTCTCATTGAAAAAGAATGACTCATTTACTCATTTGATAACTTGATTAGTGAAGAGTTTTCCGTTGTAAGTTCGGTTGCTTGGGGAAAGCTTTGGCTTTATGTGTTTCTTTGGATTACTTCGAGCGTTGAGGTTTGAAGTCTCTCTTTTGCTGTAGTAAGGTGTTAGAATCCTTTTGTGATGTCTTGCCATGCTTAAATTGAGAATTTATGATTAAGCGAATAAATTGTTATGATATGAGTTACCAAGTTGGGTTATTAGCATAGTGCAAATCAATTACTCTTAACTACCATCCATGGAAGTGAAACTGATTAATTTGATATGTCCTTGTATTTGATTCATGGTGTATGTTAAATAAAGATTGTCAATATCTATTCAGAACCTATAGATCTTACATAAGAGCTAGATTTATCTATTTCCTAGTATGCTAAAATTGTTGAAACTTGTATAAAGTACCAGATGGGTGCTGGTGTATCGACTCATGAAACCTTGTTTATAGGAAATTATGTTAGTGAATCTTTAATCATGTTTTGAAATGATTTACGAACAAAGGTGAAATGTGAATCTATGTTTATAAATGGTTATGTGATTGCAAATAGAATTAGTACCGTATGTACACGCGTGGTTAGTACAATCATCATTTGTTAATGAGTGATGAAGAAAGTGTTGAGCAACACCAACAATTGAGTAGATGAATTTCGTAAGTAGTCTTTGTTAGCGTGCCTTGTGATATTGTTATTGCTTAGCATAAACTTGTTATGATAAATTTGTTTCAACCTTGTGGTTTGTGTTCCTTTGGGAAGTTTTAGGATGGAGTAATAAAGTTTGATGATTCTTGGTACTATGTATGTTGTCGATGTTATTAAATAGTCAAAAATGTGATAATGAGGTTAATTCTCGTAGTAATTTGATCACCCATGGTGATATTTCCTAAATGATCAAATTTCGTAATTTGTATTCATGATCTTTTGGGGTTCAGCTTTATGTGGTAAATGAAGTTTATCGAGTAACGATATGTTACAATGTTGCAATGGTTCTTCGATGATGCAAGTGTTTCGATTTTGAATACTTATTTGTTCTTATCTCGTTAAGTTCGATATTCTCTTCTTGTGAGGCTTATGTTCTTATGTGAGTTCATTGCTTAATTGGTTTCTTCTCTTGGTCCCATGTTCAAAGCGAGTGGTGGATGAGTTTTCTAGTTGGTGAAAATCGTTTTCATTTGTCTCTTCTTTCGAGAAAGAATCAACTCATTCTTTTCACGTGGGTCTTTTGAAGTGTTTTCTAATTGTTGTTGTGAAATTGATGTTAATACCCATAGTAATTTGATCGCCCTTGGTGATATCGTTCGAGATGTGAATATTTCAAGTTTAGCTGTGATATTTTCTTTGAGCTCTTAAATCATCCGGTAAGCTGAAATTATTTTAAATAAATTAAGGTATTGGATTGTCTTGTTGCTTCTTAAGAGATTTGTGTGGTTTAACTCTAAAGGCTCTTTGGTTTGAGTTGGCAACGCGAGGTTGCAACCAAAGAAGTTATGTTGGTTCCTTTAAGAGGAGAATAATCTACTTGCTTTTCATGAAATCCCGTAATTGGAAATGTTTGAGTTTGGTGATTGAGATTATTTGGATCTCATGTTTCTTGTGTAGTTGAACTGTTACAATAAATATAACGTATGGAAGAATTTTTATTGGTTCTTAATTAGTCCTTGTGGTTTGGACTAAAGACATTATCTTGTTCTTTGTGGCAAAGTGATGTTAGTCAAAGAATTAATTACAGTGTTAAAGGAGAGAGTGCATTATGAATATTTGAGAATTTAGTCAAGTTTTGTAACTTGTGGTTATTTGAATTGTTCATAAACTTTTTGCTCTTTTCACTCAAGAGTTGTCGAGTTTCAATCGCAATGTCATTCTTCTTGTTGGTGGTTATTTGCTATTCCCTTTTCGAGGGATGCGTGCACTCCACGGTGAACTCAATTTTCGTTTTCCCAGATCTTCGTTACAAATTATTTCTTTTGGTCTCGTGCTCACCGTGAGCGACAACATTTTCTGTGTTGTGAAATTTGTTCTTGTTCGCCTCTTTCTTTTGAGAAAGGATCAACCGCTTTGTGTCAGAAAGTTTTACAACTCGTAAGTTGTTGTTTGTTTGGTGGTGGTTAAGTGATTGTAGGGGTGAGTTTTTGCTACCCAGCTATTGGAGTAGTAATAGAAGATGAGTTGGTTTTGACCTGAATCTCTTGGAGGAAGTTGATTCGGATGGAATGTTTGGTTTCGAGGTAAAATCGTATATTGTTCGACTAAGTAGGACCTATGGTATAGTGTAGTTCCAGAACCTTGGTTCATGTTGAAATGTTGGGGATTATCAAATGTATGGAAATCGTAATCAATTTTATACAGTAACACTATTGAAAGTATCGCGATGTGGTATGAGTGATTCCTGATGATGTCAATGAGTGAGTATATCAGAATTGTGGGGATCATAGAGATTTAATCCGATGATTTCACTATTTGTTATAAGAGGAATTCATTGTAGAGGTCTCGGAGGTTAAATTTGGGCTTTGCGTTTTCATACTAAACTTTTGGTCACCCGAAGATTGGTGTGTAGAGAGGAATTACTGGAGTACTGAGTAGTGGAATGATTGTCGATAGAACCCTTTTGTTGTAGTTCATGATGAAAATTCGATGTGATATTCTTGAAAGTTGGAGGTGATGAGATTGCATGGGTTTTGAGGACTTTGGTGCCTTCTATCAAATTAATGTCATCGGTTGAAGGAGTGGTCCGAGTGTTTGGAATCAATAGAGTCTCTCCACAAAGGTGTGGATGATGTATTTGGTTTAAGCCTAATTTGAGGTTGTTAAATTAAGATGTTTGAGCCGTGTGGTATGCGATGAATTCGAATTCCAATGTCTGGAGAGAAATTTTATTCCTAAAAGAGGAATTAAAAAAAAGGATGTTACCTTGGGTATTGAAGCGTTTTCTTGTTACTCATTTGAGCTTTGTGTTGTTGACCAATGTCTTTCATGGTTGAGTTTGACTCGATTTTGGTATGTGTAGTTCTTATCGGTTCGGGAAGAATAAAAGAAGTTTTTGATTTGGGCATTCTAGTGTTTTTCCTTTGGCTTTCGTGGACGTTTATTCGCAAACCGCCACTTAGAAAGTGGAAAGGTTTTCTTGATGAAATTCTGATTGGATTTTACTCTTCAGACTCAGTTGGTAACGTATAGTTGTGGCGTGAATTTTTCTTATTCAGATGTGTTTTGCTTCAGAAAAGAGTTTGCTTAAAAAGAATTGATTGTATGTTTCCGGTTAAAAGAGGTGATCCTTGTTCAGTGAAGAGTTCAATTGAGAGGTGGAATAAGAGTTCCGTGCTCTATGTGCTTGTCGTGTGGTTCGACTTCAAGTCAGAAGGTTAACCCAGGTTCATTGGGTTATTTGGCATATCGCTTTCGCTAAGACCGTCTCGGATTCCTATGCGGAGTACTAACTTTTGGTTTCATCTGGTGTGGAGTGAGTACCGGAGATCCGGAGTTTGAGATTCGTTAACAACGTTGACCATCGAGTGAGATCTTACCTCGAGTTTTGTCCGATGAGTATAGTACCGAAGTGTCGGGTTGAGTGTTAAGATCAGACGCCAATTTACGTCAAGATGTTGTGTGTGTATTTTCAGTCAGGAGAGAGGTCAAGTTGGAGTTGGAGGCTCGTGAGATTTAGCGACGAGCAATTATTCAGTTTTGTTCATATCGAGTGGTTGTTACTGTTATTAATGTGTCTAGATTGCGGGTCGATCTCACGTAAGGGGTAGAATGTAATTCGGAAGTGTGAAGTCTATTTAATCGGATAGAATGTCATACTGATTAATCGATAGCGCTTAATTTTATAAGGGAGAGAGGAAATAAGTTTAAATTCAGAAGTTTTGGAGAAGTATGGGAGTATGGATATTCGAGAAAGCTCATCCATCCTTTGGCCGCCCGAAGGGCCATTAGTGGGCGGCAGCCCATTAGGTGTCAAGGGAGGCCCAACCTGCCCCTCCTTCTAAACCCTAGCTGCTTACACCCCTTGGCCAATTCTTTCCTCCCCTCCTCTACAGTAGCCGTGCTACCCTCTCCTCTGAGCGTGCCCTTCCATCTCCTCCTGCCTGCCCATCCATGGATGAGCACCTCCTCTCCCGATGCGCGATCTTTCCTGCTCCTTGTGGCCGACCGTGGGAAGAAGAAGAAGACTTGTTGATCAAGAAGAGGGGATTGAAGGAGAATTTCTTCGTACAAGGATTTCTTCATCGATCTTCGATGGTGCTACAAGGGTAACGATCGATCTCGGTTGTCGTTGTTGGTTAATTCAGAGGCGAATTCGATTAGGTTTGATTCGATTCAATTGCTGTCTGCTAGAATTCCAGTTCTGTCCAGTTTCTTGCGTGGCTTGTTTCGTGATCCTAAAGGCAGAATTATGGAATGTTGATCTCCTAGAGTTTTGTAGGTCTTGTTCTTAGCTTTCGGTGGCCGCCAAGAACACTGAATTCCGACTTTCGAGTCAAAAGTTATGATAGATTTATTATCTGCTGTCCAGAATCCTGACGAGAATTAGCAGTCTCTGTATAGGTTGATATATGGCCTAGTTAGAAGGTGATTCAGAGGTCTTGCCCATAACAAATTTTGAAGATGATATCACTAGCTTTCAGGATTGATAAAGAACACCTCATTTGGATTTATAGATCAAAAGTTATGCACTTTTCTTTGTGACTGTCCAGATTGTATGTCAGTCCGTTCAGTTTGTATGTCGTTTCTATCTCTAGTTTTGTCCCGTGTGCCACTTTTTGTTAAAGGCAAAATTTGAATGTCGTACAACTAGGTTAGTGTAGGTAATTTCTTAACCTTTTCATATTGTTAAAGAACGTCCAATTTGGAGTTGTACAACAAAAGTTATGGATATTTTATTTTAGCCGATATTTCTGTCAATTAATTCAGTCAACAGATTTGAGCCGTGGGCCAAATTTTATTAGAGGCAAAATCTGAACTTTTGCCCAACTAGAGTATTGTAGATATGTCAGTTAAGAATCCATGGAAATTGGTCTCACCTCATTCCGAGTTCCAGACCAATAGTTATGTCATTTACCGTGCTGCTGTCCAGAATTAAGTTATGTAAGAAATTGTTGATTTCAGTTTAAGCTTTGTATTAATGACTAGAGTCATCGTGAAGCATTGTTTAGCGTCGATTAGTAGTGTTGGGTATATTATGTCCTTATTGAAATTATTTTACTTGTTTAGGAGGTGAAGCCTCGGGTTTATGAGTATCACCTTTGCCGACTAACGCTGTCGCATCGTGGAAGGCAAGTACATTGCCACCCTTAATGATTGTGATTGATGAATGTTTATATGGTCATGCTGTGATTTTGTATGATACGAGAGAAGATGGATTGTCTATGTTCTTTCATATGTGTTGAATCCATGTTTTGTTATCATGTCTTTCAATATTCAGTATTTCATTCTATGCATTCATTATGCATGTTTCATCCACGAAAGTGGATTGCAAGTCCCACCATTCCAAAGGCGTGTTGGACATTGTCATGTCCCGCCCACGGAGTGGATTTGAAAGACCCATTAATTCCGAATGGGCATGTAAGACCCATTAACTCCAAGATGGGCAATGTTGGACGCCCGTATGAAACGTTCTTCATACGGGAATTGGATCCCGCATTTTTGTTAAGATGCGGGCTTGAGTGAACACCGACGGGTGTTTCACTCGGCTATACCGTATATGCATGTGTGCAGTCCATTCCTTTGATTTTGAGCATTCATATCATGTTTTCATATGTAGTCGGTTGTGATGTGATCGAACTCGATGGTGAGTTTGTCTTATTCATATTGAATGATTATCTTATTGATATATGTACTTGCTGAGTCATGGACTCACTCTTGCGTTGTTTGTTTATTTTAGGTAACCCCTGATGTTGGCTCTTGGGAGGGAGTAGACACGTACTACTTGTTCACAACATCAAATTCATGTTCAAGACTAAATTTTAGTTCCATATTTCATTCATAACGATGAACTGTAACAATTAAACTATAATTGGAGAAGGAAGGATACCTTCTCCACTGGATGTTGATTTATTACTGCGTGTGAACCTTCTTTATTGATGTTCAGTATTAAATAACTTAGAAGGTGAAGGAAGGATACCTTCACCATGACGTGTTTATCTTAATGCTGTCTTTAGTTGATATACTTGTTTCAAGTTCTTCCGTATTATGGATGTATGTTAGATGTTTTAGGTGACATCTTGGCTTCCGGATAGCCAGGGTGTTACACACTGGCTATACCGGTATATGCATGTGTGCAGTCCATTCCTTTGATTTTGAGCATTCATATCATGTCTTCATATATAGTCAGTTGTGATGTGATCGAACCTGATGATGAGTTTGTCTTATTCATATTGAATGATTATCCTATTGATATATGTACTTGCCGAGTCGTGGACTCACTCTTGCGTTGTTTGTTTATTTTAGGTAACCCCGATGTTGGCTCTTGGGAGGAGTAGACACGCACTACTTGTTCACAACATCAAATTCATGTTCAAGACTAAATTTTAGTTCCATATTTCATTCGTTAACGGTGAACTGTAATAATTAAACTATAATTGGAGAAGGAAGGATACCTTCTCCACACGGATGTTGATTTATTCTGCGTGAACCTTCTTTATTGATGTTCGTATTAAATAACTTAGAAGGTGAAGGAAGGATACCTTCACCATGTCCTGTTTATCTTAATGCTGTCTTTAGTTGATATACTTGTTTCAAGTTCTTCCGTATTATGGATGTATGTTAGATGTTTTAGGTGACATCTTGGCTTCCGGATAGCCAGGGTGTTACAGAGATATTTTATCATCCATGGACTATTCAATACTTTCTTGATTAAGTGGCAAATAACTTCATGTGGTTGACTCTTCGACCACTAGTGGCATGGCACAATGTACTTTCTTTATCCAGCCACATCGAGGGGCCCAGAGATATCTTTCCTGTTATGTTAGGAGGTGTCGGAGGCCCGGGTATACAACCCCAGGACCCTCTGTGTATTCTGAACTAGTCCTAGATGAGTAGCTAGCTTGCACAGTTACAACATCGGTGTAATCACAACCACACAACGAAATAACGATGAAGCGGACAAATTAATATTACTTAGTAGCAAAAGAGACCTTATGGTCAAGTTTTGCAGAGTGCGCCACACTGGGCTTAGCAACAAAAGACAACTTGCAGCGGAAACATAATATCTCGTGGTGGCCACGCGACATGCCCACAAGCAATCGAGTGGAGGACGCGACCTAGTTCGCAAAGTCTTCAGGATACTCCTCTTCGTAATATTCTGAATTTCCTGGTTCTTTTGTGGGGATTTAACACACAGAGCGCAAGCCGTGAGTATTTTGAATGTACTTAGCAAGTCATAGGGAAATGTATGCAATTATTATTCATGTGAGGCTAGACAAGAATAGCTTTATGTTTACTTTGCAGAAAGCAGCATTTACAGTAAATACAGTAAGTAGATTGAAAGCACAATTTAAAAGATTAGTACATAAGTAATTCAGTTCTTTGAAACAACTAAAGATCAACCCAACCTTTCCATCCAAACCATCAATTCCACCATTTTAAAGAAAACATCTACCCCTTGCGTGAAATCTCCGGCATGTCCATAACCGGGACACGCTATTCGAATAGTTTTTATACACTCGCAGAGGTTGTACAGATTTACCCACAAGAGATAATCATCTTATCTTACAAAGCGTTTCACGCCCGAAGGCGTGACTAAGAGATTATCACAAGGCCGTTACAAAGCTTTTAATCGGCTAAGAGCTACCCGCTAAGGTTTCGCTTCTAACGAGCCGCACCTCTAGATTCATGCCCCTCTTGTGCCGAATGAATCGACGCCCACCGCCACAGAACCTAGCTAGCTCATTGCTAATTATTAGGCCAGGTCCACCCCATCCTGGACATGTGGTTGCACGATGTGACACAGATCAATAGTTCAAGGTTAAGTCCTTAGTTGGCTGCTCAGGCGAGACTAATCCACGTCCCAATGTGCGTTACGACACCCACACTCAACACCACCCACTCGCCCGAGCATAAAATATTTTTGGTTCGACCTGGTCGAAGACCACCCTAGCTTTGGCACAACATCTTTTAACAAAGGTGGCCGCACCACAATTCCTTAATTCCGTTAATCATGTTTATTCATATGAGCATGCGGTCATCAGTCCCCACATACAACTATAGCATGGCTAAGCATAATATGATACCCGTGTTGGTAATTTATCAATGTCCAACTAGTGTAAATACTCCTAAGGTGTCCAAGGGTTCATGTCATTCAAGGGTACATGTCGTTTGCAATTTATCAAGGAGGTATACATCAAGTAGGCAATTATCTACTCCCGAAACCATTTAATATAAAACTAGCGATGCATGTATATATAAAACAATATAGTTTTATAAAGATGGGTTCAATATGATCAAAGGTCTATGACTTGCCTTCGTTGAAGAGTTGAGGTGATTTGGTCGTCGGGTCCGAGAAATCTTTCGAAAAGCCAGTTTCTACACATGCGAAAAGAATAAAATAAATAAAATAACTCCAAATAAATTCCAAATAAATACCAAATTAGCACTAACAGCAAGAGGGCGATTTTAGATGAATTTTGAAATTTGAATCACTCGAATCGGAGTTCGAACGAAGAAGTTATGGCCTAGAAAGTTGAAAAACACATAAAATGAAGGATTTAGGATTTTTTGATTTTTGGAATTATTTTTCTAAAGGAAAATCGAGTTATTGCGCTAGTGACGCCGATGAGGGGATTTTATTTCGACCGAAATATTTTCCAACGAAAAACCGAAAAAATCCACGCGCTCATTGGGTCGCCACATCACGAGGTACGCGTGGCGTGGACGCAGGCCGAGGTGGCGGCCATGTCGCCCGGCCGGCGCGCTCGGGCCGATGGCTCGGCTGGCGCTGGCTGCGGTGGCCGTGACGAGAGTACCACGGAAGAGGAGAGCGCGGCGATGCGGTGCGCGCGTCCCAGGACGCGGCGGCGCTAGATGGTCGGCGGAGGAGGAGAAGCGAGGCGGTTGAAGACGGCGACGCCGCTCGGGTCTCGGTCAGGATGCGCGCCGAGGTGGCCCTCGCGCGATGCCGACGCGGGGTTAGGCGGCGAGAGGAGAAGAGGTGGCGCGCAAACGGTGGAAGGCGAGCTCGGCCGGCGGCGAGGAAAGCGAAAAGGGGGCGAAAGAGGGCAAGAGAGGGAGGGATGAGGGGGAACCGGGAGAGGAGGTGGAAGCTGTCCCGGGGCTCCCTTTTAACGAGCTGGGAGGCCGGAGGAGGAGGAAGGAGAGGGCTGTCAGGTGGCCATGGCGGTGTGTGCGCTTTGTCCGCGGAGAGAAGGGGGAAAGGGGCGCATGGGCGCGGAGGCGGAAAGAGTGACGCTAGGTCGCCGGGGCGGTGCTAGGGCAGTAGGTGAGGCGGGTCGGCGGAACGCGGCGGGCTGCTGCGCACGGCCGCGCGGAGAGAGGGGGGGTCCGAAGGAAGACGATGCCGCGGGGATGATGAGCGATGGCCGTCTGATTTCGATCGGATGGTCGGCCAAAGAGGAGCACGCGGCGAAGAGGATGTCGTCGATTTCATCGACGGTGCGAGGGGGAGGGCGCGCGCGACGCACGGGAGCGGCCGAGGAGCTGGGCCGCACGGAAGAAAAGGAAGCGGGCCGAAGGGTGGGTTTCGGCCCAAAGGACTTAGGGAAAATTAAATAGATTTCTGAATAAAGAAATCCCGAAAAAAGCAAAAGGCTTTTTAGAAATTAGTTAATATAGTCTAAAAATTATTGGAAAATTCACAGAAATCCCAAGAATTATTTAGAACTTAATAACAAAATACTATGAGCTATACTTTATTTTTAATTTTGCAAACAAAATAGATTTTGGCTTCAAACAAAAGGAAAAACCAAATTAAAATCGAGAAAATACAATAAAGGCTTAAAATCCAATTAAAATCCAGAAACTCAATAAACTAACTTTTGGTTTAATGAAGTTGGATTATTTCAATTTAAAGGGTTTTTATTTGTAAATTTTAATTTAACCTTTTGCAACTTAAACCAAATGGTTACTTTTAAAACTTTTTGAAAATTTCAAAACTTCGCAAATTAGGGATGTTACAGAGGAGCAAATCTCATATCACGACTAATACATCCTCCGCATATTTCGTAGCATACATAGAAGCTACTTTTATAACTACCTAGTTATAAAGTAACGTTTGGTAACCCCTAAGTGTACTATTACATATGTAGAAAACTATGTTGATATATGATCTAAGGATTCTACATCATCATTGCTTTAGACCAACTGATGACACATAAAATCATAACAATCTCAATAGTATCTCAAGGTGGGTCAATACAACACATGTTCTCTAACATGTGTTTATATTATTTATTCGAAACAAATAAATGTGTTGGTTGATAAGTCACTAATGTTCTGACTAGTGACATCCGACCAGAGATACATTTAGAATGACATCATATAAGTTAAAGAGCTTCGCCAACAAGTCACATACTTGTTATACATGATAATTCATCCAAGGAATATTATAATATTTATTATATAACTCATAAACTTAGATGTGATACAACCATCTCTATGATTGTCTTTAGGACATATCACTGACATCGTCCTTTCCCCTCTTTCCTCGATGCCTGATCATTAATGATCATGGAAGAGCTACAACAAGGCGAATGTGATGAGGTCAAGTTGATGCGACAATAGATGTCCCAATCTTTCGATGAGAAGGATAATTCGATTTGGTGGAGACGACTCTCATGATTTGGCTACCAAGCATACACGACCATTATGCCCAGCAATCGTTGAACCAACTTCGAGATCGTTATCAACCTTGCTAGAAGCACGATCGACCTAACCACCAAGGTCTACTCCTACATGCAATCGAAAAACACGCAAGAATAAGATAATAAGCAATCTGAAATTGCAAATAGGATTGAAATACTCAATAAGGTTGGAATTCTGTAGCGGTATTTAGGGTTGGTCTAGTTGACACAAGCCAATACACGAAGTTGCAATGTCGCTAAATTTTAACTAAACAAAATCCAAGGAAAACTAGAGAGGTGCCAGCCTTAAATAGGGAGGGGACACCGCACATGAATAGGATAGGCGGTGTACCACTGTTCACATGAGCAGTGTACTCCCTAGGTGGTCGGTGGCATATAGGGCAAATTGGAGTGCGGCGCACGGGGAAGGGGTGGTGGCTTGGAGGAGGGGCGTGGGGAGGTGGCACATAGGCGGCGGGAGCGCGCACAGGAAGTGGTGGCAGCCAGAGGAAGGAGAGCATAGGCGAGCACCCTTGGGGTCTTATTTAAAGGTCTAAGGGCTGGAGGGTCATTACTTGGACATGGTAGAGATTGAAACAACCGGCATTGAATTTGATTCGGAGTACACTTTAAATTCGAGTTGGTTTTCTGATTTCCTTCTATGCAGCGAACATTTCAGAGATCATAACTTTCTCTCCAAAACTTGTAACAGAGTGATTCTTTTTTTCATTAAGCTAATTCATAGTACTTCAACTTTATATTTGTAGAGCTTTCCAGAAAACACCGTATTCATTGCCAAATTTGCTTTGGAAGTTGACTCAGTTGCGGACTCTGATTCTTTGTACAGCCTACCTTGCAGGCCCATATCTCACATGTCTAAAATCCAAATTAAGTCAATGAAGACTCTAAATTGGATTATGCAAAGAGATCTATAACTTTGTAGTTATGAGATTTTCCATTCGAAGACGTTTCAGTCGCGAAAATCGCATTGTAAGATGATGACATATTCTGTCCCATTTCTTGGCGCGACAAATAACGAATCTCCCAAACATTTTATATTCTCTCTCTCAAGCCTCGTTTGGATGGGAAAGGAATTTCATATGAAAAAAAGTTTATTTTTGACATGAATACTAGAAAATTCATAAAATCGAAATTGACCATGTATGCCGGCAAGACACATTAATTGAGCACATAGAAATTCTCTCCACATGCTCGATTTTCTCCTTTTCTTGATCACGAGTAGACTGTTCAGCTGGTCTGGCTTGAAAAGCCCGTCTCAACGAGCAGGCCGAGCTTGGCTACTGAAAAATATATTTTTATTTCAAAATATTATTTCTGAAATAAAAATTAATATTTAATTTATTTTGAGAATAAAAATAGTTTTTATTATTTTAATTGCATTTCATCGGACTTTCTGTCATTCAGCTCAGAGCCCGAGCTCGGACAGAGTGGCTTGGTGGCCACACCATGAACAGTCTAATCACGAGCACTGGTTTTTGATTGAACAGTCATAGACCTGAAGGTTAAACGCTTGACTACCAGAGGATCTTAATCCAGACTATGGTTGGTTAGCATGGGCGAAGCCAGGAAATTTAGCCGATGGGTTCAGTCATTCAGCCGTAATTTTTTATTGGGTTCATTGCCTGTTTATAAGCGTCATTTGTTATCTCTAAAGAGAATTCGTACTAAGCTTAGCAAGAAGTTATTGGTATCAGTTGAACCCAATGCTACTAAGCTGGATCCGCCCCTGTTGGTTAGTCTCTGTCTCAACTTGCACAAAATCAGCCTCTAAAAAGGGTTTGTTTGTTTCTAGAGAAACAAAGTAGAACTAACATGGCTTAATAATGCAGAATGTGAATGGGTGATCAGACATGCGTTCAAAGTTCCACATGTACATCTAGTCGAGCCGCCATCAATATTTCTAGTGTACTAATTAAGCTAGTTTGTCCATTTATCAGTCGAGCACCAGTCTCTTCTAGTTCTACATCAATAGGGCGGTGCCTCCTGGTCCCATTGTTTGTCGTTGTTTGTCGTCCGTTTGGCCTTTTCATTACCTGTTCAAATAAAACTTTCAAAACATGGGGCCTAGTAGTACACCACGTACCAATGCAAGATCATTTTCAAGTTGTCTAGACTTTTCAATCATTCAATGAAAGTTTGTTCATCATGTCTAGCCGGCACATTTATACATATGGCTATGGTTTGTTTGGGTAAAAGCATTGTGAGAAATACAAATGATTCACTTTACATTAAGGATCTAAATTTTGACAGTGACTTTTAATAACGATTTCCCAAATTGTATCCCATATATTCGTGGAGCAGCTCCTATCAAGCCAAGGCGATGTTTGTGGCTAGACTGCCTACCAACCATGGCTTCATTTCAAACTCTTATTTTTTTTTTTTTTAGAAATGGAAGTACAACTCCTAGCCTCTGCACCAACTAAGGATGCACACAGCCATAATAAGCACCTAAATTTGCCTCGAAGAGGACTTGAACATAGGTAGTGGGGGTGTACATCCACAGCTTCCTACCAACTGAGCTAGGCTCAGTTCCTACAAACTCTTATTTAAAGAGACACTTCATTTCTAGCTCTTTAACTTTAGAAACGGTCAAATAAAATAAAATCCATATCAATCTTCTTAATTATTACCATAAAATGTACTCAGTCGTCTATGGTGACAACATATGAGGACAGCTAGGCATCATGTGGTAGGCACACAATTGGACAAGGTAGCTACCCTTGGTGGTAGGCCACCCTTCGTCCCATATATTGTTTGTTGGAAAGTACTCAGTTGTTTGCATATGAGTTTCATATATCTTACAAAAGATGATGTACTAATTTTTATATATTAATTTGGCTTGCAAGGTATAAGCTCATACGTCCCAAGGTAAGCTAATTTCATGAAATTTTGTATTAGTTTTTAAAACTAAGAAAATTTATATTAGTTCCGTAGATAAATAAATTTTATATTAGTTTATATACTTATATAAATGAAACGTCTGGCCGCATCTTGGGTGTGGTTAGGTGTTAAGTACATACCATTCCAGCTAGCTACACCAAGGAGACTTTACATGTTACCATAAAAACACTGTACTTTCTTAACAATATATATATGTTTTGATCTAAACATTTCACATTTATTTTGAGTAACAATCAGGCTACACCAAGCACAGAGCATACCCTGAAACTTGAGTCAGTAATCCAACTTTCTATCATTGGATCACTATATGCTACCTCCAATACATCAATTTATTTATGCTTTGAAATATTTTTTTTAATTTCAAAAAATTACATACAAAACTAAGATTGAGCATAGGACATCAAAATTTTCAGTAAAAAGTTTTGTGCTAATTTATCATATAGTACGATAAAGCATTGTGCAAAACAGTATCCCGGTCATAATATATGGGTCGATATGCATTGCTTATGCTGTTTTTTTGTGAGGAAATATTTAGGCTGATAATACATTGATGAACTATATCTATGCCAAGCCATTGATCAAACAATAATATGCTTTTAAGAAATAGTGCAATGTTGCTGAAACTTTCGTTAAATTTTTTGAGGTAAACAACTAGAGCTATCTTTTCCGAGAAATTCCTAAATTCAATCGCAGCGTTAAGAACTCAACCAATAACTCTCTCGCAACATTGACCAATTTTTTAGAGAGATTTCGAGCATTTGGTCGTTGCAATCCTAATATTTACCCAACACAAGAGGTTTTGGGATTAAATTTCAAAATATCAGCGAATAATCCACTCTAATTAGTGCGAATTGAACTCTAGCCCTTGGCTAGAAAACTCGAGAGACACTCTAGTTGAATTAACAAAAGTTAGGCATAATTGGGTGATCATAATAAAAATATATATAACTCCCTCCGTTGCAGATTATAAAGCATATTTTTGCGGACACAAGGATTAAGAAAACTATAAAATCAAGTTAAAGAGAAGAGAAAATGACCATGCTATACCTACTTAAATATCTTAAAAATACTATTAGGGTGATGTATGCGTTGCAATGAGTCCTAAAAGAGAGCGAGATGTACCAATGACAAGATCCTAAACCGTGTAGTAAATATCAATTTCGGTGAGCGCGTTGATGGCGACGGTGGTGGCGATTGGAGATGTGGAGCGAAGCGAGGTCGGGTCTCGGCGGCTCGCGATGCAGCCGGCGTGACGAGCCTCCGCCTCCCTCCCCTCCTCCATCGCCACCCTCTCCACTCCTATCATCCTCGCCTCCCACTCCACTAGACTGCTGCCGCCTACATCCGCCTTCCCGTTGGAGCCTTCGGCGCATCGACGGTGACGGTGGTGATCGATCAAGATGTGAAGTGGAAGCGAGGATGGTGAAGCGATGGGGAGGGAAGTGGTGGCGATAATAAGGGAGATGACACTACTACAAAAAGGCTAATACTAGACGCCTCATTACAGACGGTTGATCAAAACTCATGCGCACTAAATACAATCACGATGGTTTTGTTTAGCGACCGTTCAGACATCGGCTGCGCTAAAACCCGTCTTTGAAGAAGTAATATTATGACGGTTCGTGTTGAAAACCATCTTTGAAGTATCACGCATAGATTACGAATAAGAACCGTCTATGATATTTAGTCCTCATCACGAAGGTTCGTATTAAAAAGCGTACTCTATGATTTTACCATGGCTTGAAATCACTACCACTTGATTTTACCATGACTTGAAATACCAATCTTCAGCGCATCGCCTGCGTGGCAGCCAATCTCTGTCACGCCACTACCGTGGCACCAAATCTTCTATCGCAGAGGGTTTGGCGGGCAACGACTTCTCTGCGGCGGGCTTGGCGAGGTGCGATGAGGATGGGATGCCACGGCCAGGTGCGCATAGGATTGGCTACCCAAACACTACCGCGGCACCCATTCTCTGCCGTGGTGAGGTTTGGCAACACACGGCTTGCCACGGCAGGCTTGGCGGGCGCGGCAGAGGATGGGTGCCACAATAGGTGCGACATAGGATGGGGTGACACGGCAGAGTGCGGCGAGAGGATGGGTGCCATGAAAGGGGCACGACATAGGATTGGCTGCCCAAACCCTATTACGGCAAAGGATCGGTGCCACGGCGGGCGTGGGAGAGGATTGGCTGCGCCGATAGAGCGCGACACAGATTGGCATTTGAAGTCATGGTAAAATTAGAGTATTTACGATGTCAAGTCATGGTAAAATCAGAGAGTGGAAGATTGCAAGCCAATGTAAAATTGCAAGCCATAGTAAAATAAAAAGTAAGGAAAATTTCAGGCCATGGTAAAATCACGCATGCAGGTTTTGTATGAAACTATCTCGTGAAGTATTACTGTCATCACGTAAGGTTTTGTATGAAACCGTTAGTGATTCGATCATCACGACGGTTTTGTATGAAACCGTCTCGTGATTCGCAACGCGGAGGGTGAAAAATTTTGAACGCACGTGTGGGAGGCAAAATGTTTTGACACTATCCTTATATGTTATAGCTACCCCAGCCTTGCCTTCCATTAGTCTCTCCCTCTCCCCTCCCCATGCTGAGCTCCAACGACCACCCTCGATTCCCTCGTCGTGGTTTGGCGAGAGATAGAACCGACGAGGAGGAGGAGGAGGGATGTGGAGGAGCTCCTTGTCTGCCGCAGGAGGTAGATTGCCAGAAGGTTACATAATTTGTTGGCTGTTTGTTGTAAAAAATGATCATAATTTTGTATTACCTAAGGTCAGAGTGCCTCCGGATATTTTCGATCATCTCTCCTGCCAACGAGCTTGAGTCGAACTCTGACGACGACAAGAACAACTTGTGATATCTGGTGAGGTGCAGAGAGGAGTTCACAAGACCAATCCAAGAAGCCGATGAGTTCTTCAGGAGCTTGGAGGTACAAATGGTTTCTAGCTAGCTTAACTTTGTAACTTTATTCTTTTTTTCCCATTCAGAGGGAATGTTGTGAAACCTTTTGGTTTCTCTTTCCTATAATGTGTTTGCCATTGGAGTTTTAATTGGATTTTAGTTGTCTTGCTAGAGGTTGCATATGGAAACTACTATTTAACAATTGATTGTTTTGGCTCAAAATCCGATTTTGTAATTATCACAAACGGTTTTGTTTAGAACCGTCTATGATAGTTTTTTCACTGCATGGTTTAAAACCGTCTGTGATAACCTCATATCATCAATGACCCATAAACTCAGATGGCTCACGAAACCGTCTGTGATGTTGTTTTTGAACCATTTATAAAGACCTTTTCTATAGTAGTGTGAGCTATTGGGGTGGGCGAGCGACTCGCTAGCAGTTCAGGTTCATTGGATGTTTTCGTATGGGGGTAGGACGATCGTCCCGTTGCGCGGAGGTAAACTCCTTCTTTTGTTAGTTAATATAGAAGAGAGAATACTTTTAGAGAGTGTTACTTGTAAATGTAGGAGAGAGAAAATACGATGAATGAGGGCAAATAATAAAAAAAAAATCAATAAATTCAAATGTGCCCTTTATAGTATTATGCAACAATATGGATAAAACTACACGCCATACAAAAAAATGGAGTGAGCATTTATAACATTAATTTAATACAACCATCCAATATTAGGATAACTCCATTTCAAAAAAAAAATATAAGGATGATAGGGGCAATTTACTGGAAAGAAGCGGAATACTTTTATTTTCTTGTTTCGTGTTGTCATGTTGGAGAAAATGAGGGGAACACAACTCATCGATTTCAAGATGTTATTATGATGAATTGGTGAAAATATCTGTCGGACCCGGAATTCGTAACCCAGAATCCTCTGTGAAAATATTGTGCTATTCTCTGGATCTGTAGATAGCACTCACAGATACATCACTGAATCAATTCATACATAGCGTGAAACTATACCATTCATTAATTTAACACATCAGAGTTTACATAGACCACGTCCGGTTAGGTTTTACAATAAGGGCCAAATAGGCCAAACGATTACATTACAAAAGTAGCGAGCGACAACGGAAGCAAAATGGGTGAGAGCACATCTCTCCACAAGCAAGCGACTCTCGAAACCGTGTGCGTCCGATATTAGCCAAAGACTTAGATAATATTGGCATGCAAGCACCGACGAGTCACTGGATGAGGCGAGACCTATACTAAAAGAACTTAACTACTCCTAATTAGCTCCTTGGCCTTCAACATGTGGATCCTCGTAGTAGTCGTAATCTTCAAGATTTTGCTTCGAGGGATGTTGGGAGAGAGCAAGAATGAGCACAACTCGTGCTCATGAGCCAACACATAATGCAATAATATACCGGAAGGATTAACAAGGATGACCCTAGTTCTTTTATTTGCTAAAGTAATGTTTTAAATTATCATATTCACAAATTTCTATCACTTAGCATTTTAACCCAAATTGCATTTTATTAAACAGAGTAATTATGCAATATTTATATCAGCAGAGGCTACCTCAACCTTATAGTTATTTTATTGGAGCTACCTCCAATTATTAACAACGTTGGGTTCGAAGACCCAGGAAAACCCCAAATCACAGGCTAGGTGAGCCCACCACACTTCATACCACCCACAAAGGTTTTTTTTGAAATAGAACTAACTCTAGTTAAGTTCCCATGTTCGCCTTTGACCGTAGGCACGACTGTTTAAGCAGTTTATTACTCTGCAGAGATTATACACTTTATCCACAAGAGATAATCATCTTGATATGTACACATGTTTCCATAGACATATGAATCAAGGGGAGATCACCACAAGGCCTTTACAATGCATCTCTCAGTATTAGTTACACTTCCCTAAGGTATTGTCTACGAAGGGTTACGCTCGTATAGACCCGTTAACCCTTACTCAAACCCCCTCTTGCGCCATCACGACTTACGTTGCGCACCCCAACTCTTTCGCCGCGAAGGCTTACAGTGTCGTGGATCATCTATCTGATGCAACTCGTACTGATGGATACAAATTAATTAGCCAGGTTGTAATTTACAGACTTGTGGTTGTACTTATTTTACACGGGAGATCATGATAAGATTAAGTTCTTAGGGTTATCTGGGCAGTTCATTCCACATTCCAAACCATGAAACAAATCTTTGGGCTACATTAACACCGATCGTCGTACCACCCATCATACCGGCCGCCCAGATGGTAATAGCTGGTTATTAGGGTTTTGAGGAGGAAAACCAAATTACCACAACCATTTCAGTCATTTGCCCCAATGACTACCCAAAACCACATTTATGTTTAAAAGAGATGATGAATAGGACATTTTAATGTCCCGGTACTTAAGTAAGACTAGCATGTCGCTTAAGAACACCTTATAGATAGTATTTACCATATAGTTACTAGGGTGACAAGGATTTAAGAGATTCAAATTGTCAAGGATGACTTATTAATTAATTAATCATCAAATGAGTATTTAACTATCTTAAGATTTAACATACATTTGCTTAAAGAATTAAAGCATGCAACTTTTGGTAATTTAAAGGAATATAATTTGCGTAAAATGTAGGCTCGATATGATCAAAGTATTGACTCGCCTATATTAGGGGTAAGAGAGTCTTGATAATCCTGTGCTTGATCCACAGTGCATGAGCTGGGTCCATGCACACCGGTCTAGGGGGTTATTATGGCTGGGCCCACTTGGAAGGGAGACTAGGGGAGAGAGGAGGTCAAATGACAAGTGGGGGCCACTCAAGGCAAAACCCAATCAATCCCTATTTGATTTCTCTTCGGTTCACAGAGCAGAGGGAGGGGCGAGCGGCAGGGAGCAGTGGTGGCGCCGGCGGGAGGAGGCACGGAGCGGTCGGTGAGTGGGCGAAATGGGCTCCCGAGAGGGTGGGGATCCCACTGGCGGCGGCGGTGGTGCCGTTGAAGCAAACAGCGACAGCAGTGGGGCTCCAATGACAGTAGGCGGTGCACGGGCTCGCAGGCACGGCAAACCAGCACAGAGCGGCGAGATGGCGCGCAAGATGGGTTGCGCACCACCATGAGGGAGGTGCGAGGCGAGCGGGGAGGGCGAGGTGGCCCGAGGCGTCCGGACAAGCGAAAGAGAAGAGTGGCGGCGATGGTACGTCTCTTTGGTAGGGAGGACAGATGGAGGTTGGGGACAGACTTCCTCATGTCGTGGGGCACCTCGTGACGAGGTCGGCCGGGGTGGAGCTGACCGAGTGGCGGCACACGGTGAGGTGGCGGCGCGAAACGGGCTTGGCTCTAGCTCTTGTGCTTCCTCGGTGAAGAAGGATGGTGGTGGGGAAGGAGATGGCCGGGTTCTTTATAGCCACAAGGGGATGGCCGTTGAGGAGGCTCGGTGGCATGCGGCATGGGTGTGGATCGGCGGCGATGGGTGCGCGGATGGGACGGAGCGCCGACCGAGCGACGGTGCGGCGCGCTTGGTGACGGACGAGACGAGGAGGGGGCAACGGAGTCGAGGCACAGATGGGAGCGGTTGGTAGAGGTGATGGGGAAGTTGGAGGCGGCGTGGTGGTGGCGAGGTGGCTGTCGGTGGGTGGGGAAGAAAGGAGCAAGGGTAGCTAGGCTGGATGGGCGGAGGAGGAGTGGGCCGGGAGGTCTTTGGGCCGGCCAAGGATGAGATGGGTTGAGCCCAAGGAAGAGGAGAAACAAATTTGAGAAAAGGCCCAAATTCAAAAGAAGAATTTTTGATAAAAGGCTTGCACCCCATTTCCATTAAAGTAAACAAATTACATAGTTCAACGACAATAAGATTACACAAAAGGTGCAGTAATCAAGCAACAACGAAGCTAAGAACAAACTTCAAGGAGGTTTGAAACACAAATTTGAGCTTAGATAGAAGCTAGCAGATTTCGAGAACATACAATAATTTGAAAATAGGTTTGAAAATCCAAGAACCAAATGTAAGCACTATTTATGTCGAAAAACGGGACGTTACAGTATCAATGGCATTGTGTGATGATCCAGACATTGGGTGCCAACAAAAAAACGCCTGGAGAGAGAGAGAGGCCACACGAATCGCTTTTCTTGGGAGACAAGATAAGCTAGCTGTTGTTGCACTCTTCTTCAATGCAAAGAATGTTTGTCTACGCCGTGCTATCCACAACAAACGCAACCACGCAAAGATTGGGATGAGCACTAACTCCCAGATATAGCTGCTCCACAAGAAAAAAACGTGGTTTGAATTTTTTGGTGCTAGATCCAATGCAAATATTATGTCGGATATAACGAGGCTTCTGGATTGATGTGTGCAACCACAGTTTAGATTATGCTAGAAAAAAGAGTAAATTGTCGCGTATGTTCTCCAACGGGAAAAGCTTATGCCCTATGTTGAAGAAGCAAATATATGGCTACAAGATCTTCTATTATTCTCTCGTAAACCATTGGATACAGGCTAGAGAAGGCTACTCGGAATTCCATGTTATCTAGCACAAAACTAGTCACACACATGCATGCCAGCACAAAACCATCCACTAAGAACATATATAAAAATAGAGCGGTTGGGAGCGGAACTGTAACATCCCGATTTTCAGGATCAGGATATTAATGTTTAAGTAGGCGATCTAATAAAAATTTGGCAATGTTTTAAAAATTATCCCTTGTTTAAATCAAATCTTGCCTTTAAAATCGAATTGAGTTGTCTAAAAGTTGTATAAAGATAATAATAATAATAGCAAATAATATTAAATTGAATTGGTCGAGCGACTAGAAATGAAAGAAAATTATTTTGGTCTCTTGCTTTCACATGCATTTCAAAAATCATACCGTGGTGCATACATTAGACCGTCGCTCTTTTTCAGTCCGACCGACCGCAGGCGAGACGTCTGTGTATCCATTTCTTTTCCCTAACTTCCCTCCTCGCAAACACAACCGAAAACCAAAAATCATGCAACGCATATTATAGCGTTGCGATAGTCGTCTCGAGGGCGTTCTGTTTCTCCAATCGGTTTCGAGTGCGAGCTCTTTTGCGTGGCATGCAAGAAGGAGGAAGAATTGCTGCTATTTATTTCACTGTCAAATTTTATTTCCTGTTCACCCTTGCCCCAACCGAACCAACCCACCTCTGCCATTTCTTTTCTCAGTACACAACCATTTCATCATGTATCCTCACTGCCATTTTTTTTTCAATCACCATAACATTCTCTCCCCGACAGCAAAAGCCCCATCCCCTGCCAACTTTAGCTCCCAACCCAATGCCTCAGCCACTGTTCATTTCTTTTGTGGCCAGCCGAAAACCATCCTCACTGCCTTTCATTTTGCCGAGCCAAACCCACTCCTCTATTCTATTCTATTCACTGCAAACACCAAAGCCACTGCCCATCTTTTAGTTCCAGCCGGACACAGCACAGAGAGCAACACACAGCCAAAATATCTCACGTCCAAGACAAATGAAACAACCAGCTACTACATCACCTCCCACTACCATTTTTTTATTCTCCTAGGCAGTAAACCGAACCACTCACAGCCACATCTTCCCACTCACTGCCATCTTCTTCTTCCAACAGGCTGCTCCCATTTCTTCTCTCTTCATGAACACAAAGTTAAGCTCTACTTCTCTCCTCTAAATCTCTCCCAAAAACAGAGAATCACCTTTTGCATGCTATACCAATGCATTCCTCCTCACCTAAGCATCCCATCCATACATTTAGCTTTCACATGCAAGATCTCTCGAGCTTTTATATGAAGGAGGAGAAGCACACACTGCTGTGCTGTCGGCCAGCACACATGCAGCAGCCAGTGGTGCTGGCCAGCAGCCCAGCGTGAGGTTAGCCCCAGCAGCAAGCGAGGCCGCTGGCTCCATGCGATGGCCTTGGCTCGGCGACGCAAGGCTTGGCGCATGCATGCAGTGGCTGCGCTGCAGCAGCTTTGCGTCGCGGCACTCTGGCCTGGAGCTGGCCAAGCACGGGCACAACCAAGGCTGGCAGCAGCTCGGCGACGCTCGGCCCAGCATGCAGCCAACGGCAGCGACCACACCTACGCACCCGGCCGAGGCCCGGCTCGGTGGTGGCAGTGCGAGGCCGAGCAGAGCAGCGGCGGCATTACAGCGGCAGGGCGGCTTGGCGGTGTGGCATCTTGGCGGCCCAGCTCGGGCGGCCGGACGACACCAGCAGCCCAGCTGGGGTGCGGCCGAGGCGGAGAGGCGACGGCGCGGCGTTGTCCAATGGCCGGCTGCAGCTCGCCAAGGCGGAGCCGAGGGCGTCGACAGCGGCGTGGCGCGCGCCAGCAAGCGAGGCGGCTCGGCCCAGCGCGTGGTGTGGTGCTGGCGCTCGGTGGTCGCCAGCGGCTCGTGCGGCACGGCGCGATGCCGAGGCGAGGAGGCGAGGAGGCGATGCCTGGCGCGGCGCCGAGCTAAGCATGCACGCGGCAGCAGCGCGACACCATGCATGCGCTGCAGGCGCGCGAAGGTGGCGACATGGAAGGCGGAGCATTGCACAGTGGATGCATCGCGGCGGCCAAGCATGGCCGAACGTGGCGACATGGAAGGCGAGCATTGCACGGCGCATGCATGCGCGCGCCATGCATGCCATGACCGAGGGAGGCGAGGCGATATAGCGTGTCGCGCTGAGTGCGGCGTCGGCAAGGGACTCGTGGGTGTGGTCGAGCGGCGGTGTCGGCGCGGGCGGGATGCGGATGAGATCGGCGGCGACTACGGTGGACGCGGATGCGCGCCGAAAGCGACGTCCGCGATATTAGGCATGCCTAGTGCCGTGGTAAAATACTTTGCATTAAATTGTGCTATCGCATAATGATATTAGTCATGCATGTTGCATTTTAGTCATGAGTATGGTATCTTTTGTGCATGTTTAATTATAAAAATTGTTTGATAGCATAGACACATGCGACTCTCGATTAAGTCTTATTTAGGCGTTGGCATGGTCATGTTTTGATATTTTGGTGAATGCGATAATTAGATTATTGTGGTGAAATGCGTGCATTATTGATCGGTGGATGCTACATTAAATATATGAGTTGATTATTTGATCGGACGATATTGTTGTGAAGTCGCATGGACGCTAGTGGTGATCTTTGGAGGATAAATTAATTAGAGGTTTCTCCTCACATTAGACTAGTAATTTTTGGAGATAGGTCGCATAAAGATTTTTGTAATTTATTACTTGATGGTTGATGTATGTGTTGATGTTTATCGATATATCTTTTATATATGTGTATTGTTGCTCGTTGGATGTCGGATTAAGTATATTTTGGGATTGTTTGATCGGATGCCTTAAGCGATAGTTATGCGAATCTTATATGCTAGAATTTGGGAGATGGTAGAATGGATTATTTGATTGTGGATTAATATTCGAATTGCCATGTAATTAATAGATAAGTCGATGGAATTGTGCCTCTATTGGATTAGTGGATAAATGATTATTAGTTGATCGTATAGGCGCATATATGTGATTAGATTAGTAGTTGTCGCATACCGACTAGTCCGTGAAATGGATGTAAGTTGATTTGTTAGTAAACTATTAGATGTGGGATGTGTTATTAAAATTGTTAAGCTCATTATGTATCGGTTGGCCAAATAAACCACGACCGTGGAAATTTTGGTGTATGCGAATATGATTTGCCGAGGCGAAACTAGTAGAGCTAGATAGTTAGCATTAGCTTAAATAGTTTTGGAGAATGAACGATGGGTTGGTCATGGTCATATGCCCATGAGTCGGTGGATTCCGTGTAATTATTGGATAAGTTGTATATTTGGAAGATCGTGAGTTTGGGCATGACTCGATGGATTGACTACCTTGATAATGTCTTAGTGGAGGTTAGTACAGGATTCATATCAAGATATGAGAATATGATTGGAGAGTGTTATGCATGTGATTGGATTCAACACCAGGGAATCATTATGTCTGAGTATGAGAAATTTATATTGTCGGTAGATGTTCTCCTTTAGGAGATAAATTGAAAATAAAATAAAATACATAGACCCCACTTTTCATGGCAGAGGCTAGGTCATCCTACCTATAAAATTATTTAATGCAGTAGAAAAATCAGAAAAGAATTATTTTTATACGAAAAAGTCTTTTAACTTCAACAATTCATAACTAATTCATATGAACTCTAAATGGAGTGATTCAATTTTTATGGATCATAAATTTTAATTATATTTCATGCCATGTAAATATTATCCCTACCACTGTTCTACAAATTTCTGCGAAACAATTAAATTCGGATGAACGATGAATGAGAACATTGAGTTTCAAAGATTTTCCAAAAATCTGATTTTCAAACTATCTGTAACTCTCTCATATAAACTCCAAATGGAATAATTTTTGTACCTAAATTCATCTAAAATCATAATATAGCTACTGTATAAATTTTATGCATTTTGGAGCAACTTGAGTTTTTGGCTATTTCTCGTGTTTATTCGATATCGCCTTTTCTTTAGATTCCGAGTTGCCGGAAGTATGAGAGTAAGTAACCGAAAGTGAGCAAGTGAACTACCAGCAAGGCAAGCATCCTTTGAACTTTCTTTTTGCGTCATATTTGATCCCAGTTTTGTTAGGGTAGATGCAATGATAATTGCTTGCATGCTATTTTATAATGTCGCTATTTTTGTGATGGATAGTTAGACACATCCTATTATCTTGTCATTGGGGCTATCCATGAATTACCCCAGTACTGAAATAGTTATGATAGGATGTTTGAAATACTGTTGTTCGAGTTTCTTAGCCATGCAAGTCTAGAACCGGTAGCTCGATTGTCGGGAATAGCCCGACAATTATGGGATAAACACAACTCTCATTATATACTTTTGTTTCAGATCTTCGTATCTGTTTTATAAGTGAAATCTTGTCATTTTAAATTAGCTTTTGGTCTGGACAAGTGTTGGTCAGTGATGGTGCCTTCGTGCACGAGATTTGGGTATGTGGTTTGGCTTGTCTGGACAATTAAGGACCGAACTTTGGGTTGTTGCGATTCAAGCAAAACTCGTGCTATCACGCGCGGTATATGGGTGCCGTATGGTTAAGTAGGGGGAAGATTTTATTGTGTTGAGTCCCACAGTGGTGAAATGGTAAGGGCATGGGACCGTGAAATCCGTGTTCCTTTGGGCCGATAGGATGGGGCGTTAACGTCTTGTGTTTCCTAGGATATATAGAATGGAGGCGTTAACGTCTCGTGTTTCCTAGAGCCATGGGTTGAGGACTTAGCTCAATGGGATCTTCTTACTAAAAACGATCAGTATCTTGATTTACAGGCCGGCATACCATAGGAAGTATGCTATATTCGGAGGCATCTGGAGGCTTACGGGCTAATCAAGTCGTGTGGGTAAAGTAGTACACCCCTGTAGGGTATAAATCTATTCGAATAGCCGTATCCACGGTTATGGACGACCGCTTGAAATTTGTGGCTGCTTATTGTTAGACTTTTAATTAAAATTGTGGTTGAACTTGGCATTCGTCATGAACGGGATGTTCATGTGTCTAGTACATCAAAGTGGGCTGCCACTTTGGTCTTTGTATGATTCAATTGTTTATTACTAAAATGCTTTACTACAGGCTTTACTTCTACTTCAAATCTAATTTTAAACTGGGCACATGAAAACTAGTATGTGTAGGATGTTATTTGTTGCGTCTCTTTCGCAAAACTAAACCAATATGAGCCATCCTTTGAATGACCCTTATGCATAAATAATTTTATTTGTGTAAGACTTGCGAGTACACTTGTACTCGGCGGATGTTTCTTGGCCTTTTGGTGAGGAAGATTATGAGTCGACGATCTTGTTAGTGTCGACTTGGGTGACACTAACGAGTAGTGTGCTATCATTTAACCCCATCGGTTGCCGATGGGTGATGGGCATACCACTCTTGGTCTTTTGCTTTATTTATTTGCTTCATTGCTACTTGATACTTTACTTTGAATTTGGCGGTGGCCGTATGTAATAAGTGTAGACTTTGACTATTATGCAAGATGTCTTTTGATCTCTTGTTGTATGCGTTGTATGGATGTAATCAACGTTGGATGAGAGTATGAGTATATTGGTCGTTGATCTTGGGAGCCAATATAAGTCATACTCGTTGTTGATGAATTCCCATTTAACTCACTAATTGTAGTGCTTCAATCGAAAGAGAATCGACAATCATGTAGCGCCGCAAAGGAGCAAGCGCATGATCGTTGAGGCTCTAGCATTCGCTAAGCCTCTCACTTGGATAGGGTTAAATTGGAATTCATTTACGAGACCAGTGATTATGTCCCTAAGACCTTGTCTAATCTCGGTCTTATGGAGATAATTACCGGTCCCCACAGCGTTGATATCAGAGCCATACTGACTGTAGGTTAGAGATAGCATGGGCGTTAAGTCTAATAAGTCCTTGGTCAAGTTATTTTCAAAATTACTAAACTAATTTCAGAAAGTATAAGTTAGGATTATCTTTTATTCCTCATCCATCTTAGTATCTTTCCTTACCTTATTCATGTTTTAAATTGCAAAGATTTCTTGCCTTGTTGTTCTTGTCCTTAAATGAATCGTCAATATCTGGTCAAAGAGACCCAAGCTGAAGATGTGGATGGATATCCGGTGCTTCCAGAGATATATTGTGAAGAGCAACCTTCATTTATCAACACCAATACTCCATCTACCATCGGGATCAAGGACGAGGGTTGGAGGAGTATTTGGCAGTGATCAATATTGTTGCCAGACATGTGACAAGGAGTATCCCATACGGATTCCAGGTGCGTGGCACCTCTGAGGCCACGACATTGCAAGAAGTGGCTCGTGTGGCACTGAGCCATCTTCGTCATGACTTGACGAAGTTAGCTCAGCCTTCATACTACCACTTTCCTATACAAGCACGTGGCGCAAAGTGAACATCGTTGCGTGGATCCGATCACGGGAAAGACACTCAAGCGCGACAGCTGGCAAGGTTGATTCACATCATGGATCAGGTCCATCGTTGTACTATGCATGAGTTATGGTAGGCACGACGTCGTCTCACTATGACTCAAGGGCGTCTGCAACCCTTATGCAACATGGGGCTTGTGGACCGGCATGTGCTTTATGGAGAGAACGAGGTCTCTCTATATGCGTCGCACCACGAATACCGTCTTCCCGTGGGAAGGCAAGTACCCAATCTTGGATCGAGACGTCAAGCTCTTATGATTGTCGGTTCCTCTCGTGTCCGAGCATCGCGAAAGAACGAGAAGATGATGCCTTGCTGCGATTTTAGGAATAAAATTAGGTTTATTCTTAGATTATATGCGCTCTAACGATATTATTACTTAGCACAGACGCTGGATTTTGTAGTGATCATTTGCTCTCTTTTGTTCCAAGTAGTTGTGCATCGCCACGGGTGGGTTGTATCACAACTATGTCGAAAAACTAACCGTGTTTCATTTATATCTTGTGCCATCCCTAGTGCTTTTATTTTTCATTTATTTCAAGTTGGCTCTTGTGTTTGAATGCTTAACATCTCCAAGTTAAATTAAGGACCTTACCCTTGTTGTTTCCCCTACCTTATGCTTTTCCCTCTCATCTCGTTAATGGAAGTCGCATGTTGATTAAGAGATTGGTAGCAGAATCGGTAAAAAGAATGATATGATTGAATAACTACTATTTTATCTTTAATTAGATCTTTTTTGTTTTGTTAATATTGGTGGTTGCGCATTGTCAAAGTGATATATGATAATTGAGAAATTGAATTATTGCTCATGATCCCCGAATATGATCTTAGAAGTGTTTATTAGAATTTTGAATCGTGAGATATTAACCTTTGTGAGATCAATTGTGGATTATGGTAGATGTTACCATCAGAGGTTACGATATGAGTATAAATGGAACCATTGTAGTGAGGTGGCAGCTTGCCAACGGATGATGTTGGGTTTATATCGGAGGATTATGCAGGTACAACTCATGGAATACATGAATATAATTGAATAACTAATTTTGGTAGTCCACTTGTGGATTTAGATTTTAGATATGTCTTAGATGATATATCGATAAGATTGTGAGTCAAATTCTGGTCTAGCGTGATAAAGTTAGAATTTGGAACTACAATGAGATTATAAATTTTACTTATGATGATCAATTGGGATTTTTAAAGTTATATTTGAGTATATAACCAGATCTTAATACTTCTAGAGATGGAGAAAGATTATGGGATTGAGTGGTCATATAGTGGATGACTATGAGGATTGAATGGGAGATTTATATCTTTGGGAATAGTTGTCCCAACGATGGCATAATTAGATTAATTATGGATGATTAAATGTAGCCGTTGGATTTAAAAAATGCTTGAGGGTAAGTAGACCTTGGAAGACATCGAGTTAATATTGTTGATTTGAACTAAGATAATTATTGTAGATAACTTGATCCGGACAAAGTTAGTGATTCAGACTATTTGGATTATAGTCGAATTACAAATTCACCTTGGGTGGATGGTCTTTTGATAATTTGATTTACTTAGGTCGGAGTTGACTATGGATAAAGGAGGCATATCTATAACCTAGGATAATTATGTTGATTTTGGAGGTTAATTTGATCCCAGAGCAGGGATGAGTGGATTATACTTTAAAAGATTGATTTGAAGTAATTGGTGGATTGATTATTGCAAGTAGATTGACCACGCTAACAAAAGGATTGATAAACGAAAATATAGAGACAATGCTTGAAGATACAGTTGATCTTGCATAGATATTATTTCTTTTAAAAATTTAATTGTTGTCGGAAAAATTTCGAAACAACAATTAGTTGATAAATGGTTGATAGTATATGTCAATTGGTAAATTGTTGGCCTTGGAATACTGTTTTTAGCGCTCATGAATTGGGAGTTATATTGGAGATACCCTATGGTAGAAATTTATAAAGCCAGCGTAATGGAATATGTGAGCAATATGGTGGTTTCACTTAGGATTATAGTGATCACGATAATGTAATCGAGATTGGAGTTAAACCATGATTTATATTATGGGATTGGATTAATAGATGCTTGTGCTCACTTATGCATTGTGAGAATTTAGAAGTAAGTCAGTATCCTTATTATGAATCAAATCAAACCTATAAATTTTTAGTGGTTTGGAAGATTATTTCAAAGCAAGTAATTTCGGTGGTTAACGTATAAATTGTGAAACGATAGATTGGATTATGCTTGCTATAAATTGCATCAGATCGGTGGAATTTAATTGGATGAACAATGATTAGAAGTTGCCAAACTGTAAGTGTTGAGATAGTAGTGGTATTGGCTCGAGATCGAGTCATTCAATCTTTGAAAAGAAGATCGGATTTTCACAAAGCGATTGAGTTTTTCTGCCCTAATCTTTTCTGTCCGAATCTCGGGGACGAGATTCTTTCTAAGGGGGGGAGGTTTGTAACATCCTGATTTTCAGGATCAGGATATTAATGTTTAAGTAGGCGATCTAATAAAAATTTGGCAATGTTTTAAAAATTATCCCTTGTTTAAATCAAATCTTGCCTTTAAAATCGAATTGAGTTGTCTAAAAGTTGTATAAAGATAATAATAATAATAGCAAATAATATTAAATTGAATTGGTCGAGCGACTAGAAATGAAAGAAAATTATTTTGGTCTCTTGCTTTCACATGCATTTCAAAAATCATACCGTGGTGCATACATTAGACCGTCGCTCTTTTCATCCGACCGGCCGCAGCGAGGCGTGCGTGTATCCATTTCTTTTCCCTAACTTCCTCCTCGCAAACACAACCGAAAACCAAAAATCATGCAACGCATATTATAGCGTTGCGATAGTCGTCTCGAGGCGTTCTGTTTCTCCAATCGGTTTGAGTCAGCGAGCTCTTTTGCGTGGCATGCAAGAAGGAGGAAGAATTGCTGCTATTTATTTCATCACAAATTTTATTTCTGTTCACCCTTGCCCCAACCGAACCAACCCACCTCTGCCATTTCTTTTCTCAAGACACAACCATTTCATCATGTATCCTCACGCCATTTTTTCAATCACCATAACATTCTCTCCCCGACAAAGAAAAGCCCCATCCTCGCCAACTTTAGCTCCCAACCCAATGCCTCACCATCTGTTCATTTCTTTTGTGGCAGTAAAACCATCCTCATCGCCTTTCATTTTGCCGAGCCAAACCCACTCCTCTATTCTATTCTATTCATCGCAAACACCAAAGCCACTCGCCCATCTTTTAGTTCCAAAGGACACAAAGACAGAGAGCAACACACAGCCAAAATATCTCACGTCCAAGACAAATGAAACAACCAGCTACTACATCACCTCCCACTACCATTTTTTATTCTCCTAGGCAGAAACCGAACCACTCACACCACATCTTCCCACTCACCGCCATCTTCTTCTTCCAACAGTGCTCCCATTTCTTCTCTCTTCATGAACACAAACTTAAGCTCTACTTCTCTCCTCTAAATCTCTCCCAAAACAGAGAATCACCTTTTGCATGCTATACCAATGCATTCCTCCTCACCTAAGCATCCCATCCATACATTTAGCTTTCACATGCAAGATCTCTCGAGCTTTTATATGAAGGGGAGGAGAAGCACACTCTTGTCGTTGTCGGCCACACACATGCAAGAGTGGTCAGGCCGCCAGAGCCCAAACATGAGGTTAGCCCCAGCAGCGCAAGCGAGGCGGCGGCTCCATGCGATGGCCTTGGCTCGGCGACGCAAGGCTTGGCGCATGCATGCATGCATGGCTGCGGCAGCAGCCTTGGCGTCGCGGCACTCGCCCAGAGTGGCAAGCACGGGCACAACCAAGGTCGGCGGCGGCTCGGCGGACGCGGCCTAGCATGCGCCAACGGCGGCGACCACACCTACGCGCACGGCCGAGCCGGCTCGGTGGTGGCGGTCAGGCCGGAGCGAGCAAGCGGCGGCATTACGGGCAGCGGCTTGGCGGTGTGGCATCTTGGCGCCCAGCTCGGGCGGCGGACGACACCAGCGGCCAGTGGGTGCGGCCGGCGGAGAGGCGACGGCGCGGGCGGCCGTCCAATGGCGGTATGCTTCGCCAAGGCGGAGCCGAGGGCGCCGACAGCCGGCGTGGCGCGCCAAGAAGCGAGGCGCTCGGCCCGGCGTGGTGGTGTGGCGCTCGGTGGTCGCCGTCGTCTCGTGCGGCGGCGCGATGCCGAGGCGCGAGGCGAGGAGGCGCGCGCGGCGCGGCGCCGAGCTAAGCATGCGCGCGCGCAGAGGCGCGGCAGCCATGCATGCGCTGCGCGGCGCGAAGGTGGCGACATGGAAGGCGAGCATTGCACGTGGATGCGCGCGCCAAGCATGGCGAACGTGGCGACATGGAAGGCGGAGCATTGCACGGCGCATGCATGCGGCGGCCATGCATGCCATGACCGAGGGAGGCGAGGCGATATAGCGTGTCGCGCTTGAGCGCGGCGTCGGCAAGGGGACTCCGTGGGTGTGGTCGAGAGCGACGGTGTCGATGCGGGGCGGGATGCGGATGAGATCGGCGACGACTACGGTGGACGCGGATGCGGCGCCGAGAAAGCGACGTCCGGCGATATTAGGCATGCCTAGTGCCGTGGTAAAATACTTTGCATTAAATTGTGCTATCGCATAATGATATTAGTCATGCATGTTGCATTTTAGTCATGAGTATGGTATCTTTTTGTGCATGTTTAATTATAAAAATTGTTTGATAGCATAGACCTGTGCGACTCTCCAGTTAAGTCTTATTTAGGCGTTGGCATGGTCATGTTTTGATATTTTGGTGAATGCAGATAATTAGATTATTGTGGTGAAATCGTGCATTATTGATCGGTGGATGCTACATTAAATATATGAGTTGATTATTTGATCGGACGATATTGTTGTGAAGTCGCATGGACGCTAGTGGTGATCTTTGGAGGATAAATTAATTAGAGGTTTCTCCTCACATTGGACTAGTAATTTTTGGAGATAGGTCGCATAAAGATTTTTGTAATTTATTACTTGATGGTTGAGGTATGTGTTGATGTTTACTGATATATCTTTTATATATGTGTATTGTTGCTCGTTGGATGTCGGATTAAGTATATTTTTGGGATTGTTTGATCGGATGCCTTAACTGATAGTTATGCGAATCTTATATGCTAGAATTTGGGAGATGGTAGAATGGATTATTTGATTGTGGATTAATATTCGAATTGCCATGTAATTAATAGATAAGTCGATGGAATTGTGCCTCTATTGGATTAGTGGATAAATGATTATTAGTTGATCGTATAGGCGCATATATGTGATTAGATTAGTAGTTGTCGTACACGACTAGTCCGGTGAAATGGATGTAAGTTGATTTGTTAGTAAACTATTAGATGTGGGATGTGTTATTAAAATTGTTAAGCTCATTATGTATCGGTTGGCCAAATAAACCTCGACCGGTGGAAATTTTGGTGTATGCGAATATGATTTGCCGAGGCGAAACTAGTAGAGCTAGATAGTTAGCATTAGCTTAAATAGTTTTTGGAGAATGAACGATGGGTTCAGTCATGGTCATATGCCCATGAGTCGGTGGATTCCGTGTAATTATTGGATAAGTTGTATATTTGGAAGATCGTGAGTTTGGGCATGACTCGATGGATTGACTACCTTGATAATGTCTTAGTGGAGGTTAGTACGGGATTCAGATCAAGATATGAGAATATGATTGGAGAGTGTTATGCATGTGATTGGATTCAACACCGGGGAATCGGTTATGTCTACGAGTATGAGAAATTTAGATTGTCGGTAGATGTTCTCCCTTTAGGAAATAAATTGAAAATAAAATAAAATACATAGACCCCACTTTTCATGGCAGAGGCTAGCTCATCCTACCTATAAAAATTATTTAATGCAGTAGCAAAATCAGAAAAGAATTATTTTTATACGAAAAAGTCTTTTAACTTCAACAATTCATAACTAATTCATATGAACTCTAAATGGGGTGATTCAATTTTTATGGATCATAAATTTTAATTATCTTTCATGCCATGTAAAGATTATCCCTACCACTGTTCTACAAATTTCTGCGAAACAATTAAATTCGGATGAACAGTAACAGAACATTGAGTTTCAGCATTTTCCAAAAAATCTGATTTTCAAACTACTGTAACTCTCTCATATAAACTCCAAATGGAATAATTTTTATACCTAAATTCATCTAAAATCATAATATAGCTACTGTATAAATTTTATGCATTTTGGAGCAACTTGAGTTTTTGGTCGTTTCTCGTGTTTATTCGATGTCGCCTTTTCTTTAGATTCCGAGTTGCCGGAAGTATGAGAGTAAGTAACCGAGTGTGAGCAAGTGAACTACCAGCAAGGTAAGCATCCTTTGAACTTTCTTTTTGCATCATATTTGATCCTAGTTTTGTTAGGGTAGATGCAATGATAATTGCTTTACGTGCTATTTTATAATGTCGCTATTTTTGTGATGGATAGTTAGACACATCCTATTATCTTGTCATTGTGGCTATCCATGAATTACCCCAGTACTGAAATAATTATGATAGGATGTTTGAAATACTGTTGTTCGAGTTGCTTAGCCATGCAAGTCTAGAACCGGTAGCTCGATTGTCGGGAATAGCCCGCCAATTATGGGACAAACACAACTCTCATTATATACTTTTGTTTCAGATCTTCGTATCTGTTTTATAAGTGAAATCTTGTCATTTTAAATTAGCTTTTGGTCTGGACAAGTGTTGGTCAGTGATGGTGCCTTCGTGCACGAGATTTGGGTATGTGGTTTCGCTTGTCTGGACAATTAAGGACCGAACTTTGGGTTGTTACGATTCAAGCAAAACTCGTGCTATCACGCGCGGTATATGGGTGTCGTATGGTTAAGTAGGGGGAAGATTTTATTGTGTTGAGTCCCACGGTGGTGAAATTGTAAGGGCATGGGACCGTGAAATCCCGTGTTCCTTTTGGGCCGATAGGATGGGGGCGTTAACGTCTTGTGTTTCCTAGGATATATAGGATGGAGGCGTTAACGCCTCGTGTTTCCTAGGAGCCATGGGTTGAGGACTTAGCTCAATGGGATCTTCTTACTAAACGACCGTATCTTGATTTACCCGGCCGGCATACCATAGGAAGTATGCTATATTCGGAGGCATCTGGAGGCTTACGGGCTAATCAAGTCGTGTGGGTAAAGTAGTACACCCCTGCAGGGTATAAATCTATTCGAATAGCCGTGTCCACGGTTATGGACGACCGCTTGAAATTTGTGGCTGCTTATTGTTAGACTTTTAATTAAAATTGTGGTTGAACTTTGGCATTCGTTATGAACGGGATGTTCATGTGTCTAGTACATCAAAGTGGGCTGCCACTTTGGTCTTTGTATGATTCAATTGTTTATTACTGAAATGCTTTACTACAGGCTTTACTTCTACTTCAAATCTAATTTTAAACTGGGCACATGAAAACTAGTATGTGTAGGATGTTATTTGTTGCGTCTCTTTCGCAAAACTAAACCAATATGAGCCAGCCATCCTTTGAATGACCCTTATGCATAAATAATTTTATTTGTGTAAGACTTGCGAGTACACTTGTACTCAGCCAGATGTTTGCTGGCCTTTTCAGGTGAGGAAGATTATGAGTCTGACGATCTTGTTAGTGTCGACTTGGGTGACACTAACGAGTAGTGTGCTATCATTTAACCCCCAGTTGGTTGCCGATGGGTGATGGGCATACCACTACTGGTCTTTTGCTTTATTTATTTGCTTCCGCTGCTACTTGATACTTTACTTTGAATTTGGCCGGTCGGCCGTATGTAATAAGTCGAGACTTTGACTATTATGCAAGTATGTCTTTTGATCTCTTGTTGTATGCGTTGTATGGATGTAATCAACGTTGGATGAGAGTATGAGTATATTGGTCGTTGATCTTGGGAGCCAATATAAGTCATACTCGTTGTTGATGAATTCTCATTTAACTCACTAAGTGTAGTGCTTCGAATCGAAAGAGAATCGACAATCATGTAGCGCTCGCAAAGGAGCAGCGCGCATGATCGTTGAGGCTCTAGCATTCGGCTAAGCCTCTCACTTGGATAGGGTTAAATTGGAATTCATTTACCGGAGACCCGTGATTATGTCCCTAAGACCTTGTCTAATCTCGGTCTTATGGAGATAATTACGTGGGTCCCCACAGGAACTCTCAACATTCCTTTATATACATGTTGCGCAAATACGGTTGAGCTATACGTGAAAGGCAAAATATTAGGTGAAAATACTTTTTGTGCAAATTCCATTTTCACCTTACGTAGAACATTCTGAAAGTTGCCAAAAGAAAATTACCAGATGCAGGGGATGGTATGTTCTGCGTTTTTGCAAAATTTCAAGATGAACCTCAATCGCCGTATTGCGCAATAGATCTGGTATGTATGGTTCTACACCCCTACGTACTGTTTTTACTTTCTAGGCGTGGTGGGATTGAATGGTTGGTACACTGACGACGACAGGGAATTTTGTGGTGCCTCGATCGTTCCATGGCTCGCCGCATCTCAATCAGCCGGCTGGGGACGACATGCGCTAGCCATTGTTCACATTGTGATTCTCCCTAATCATTCAGGAGCCGTTTCTCCTTGGCAAACACCCTGCTGAGAAGTATCTGCAGGTATCGCCACACACGTGTTGGCACCTTGGCTTGCCATCAAATGCTAAAGGTGCCGCCCGATTGCGACTCGAGCGATCATTTGCTTCTAGAACAAATGAGGCAATGAGCACGTCTTTGATCACAAGCGTATGGATGGTTGATAACAAATTGGACGGTCTAGATGAAGGTGAGTTAGAAAGCCGGTCCATTGTAATCTCTGGAGAAATTCATAATGAAAGGCAGATAAGTTTTTGAGTCAGAAGCATGTACATGGTCCATATATATTCTTGACTATTCTCAGGCATATGTTTAATTTGCATTTTTCGTTGTCAAGTCAGATCTCGAATTTGCGTAGGGTACAGTATACATGAAAGAAAACCCTTAGGAAGCCTACTCATCAGTCATCAAGGCTTATGTAACCTCTATTGACCATGTTATAATATTTGGTATAAAACGTAGATATGATATGTTTTTCTTGTGACCGCGTACTGTTTATGTATTTCTATATTGTAATTGTCCTGCTCCACAAACATTAATACAAGACACAACTGCATGGAAGACTTCTAAAAACATGCTGACAATGTTAAACCAAATCAACCGAAATATTCAGAAATGGATGTGAGCAACGAATCCAGTCTTGTTTGATTTACTATTTATTTGTTTACTAATTCAAGGAGGACGTTAGCAACTAAGTATTTGTTGAGCTTGCTTGTCTATTCAAGGAGGATGTCAGTGGCTGCTTGCTTTGAGTAGAGTCATATACTACGTATGGTCTGGACCTGTACACGTCAGCAATCAGCATGGGCTAAACAGTAGTACAGATAGCAACCTGTCATTATTTTCTGTTTCCTATGGAAATTGGTTCGGCACTGGGGTTCATGTTTACTTTAGAAAAAATTAACAACGTAATTAAAAAAGTCTAAAATTTGTGAGATGAAGCAGCAGTAGTAGTTCAAATGGGTATACAATTGCACCCACATCTCTCAATGGGCATAGATATGATAGCTCGAGTCCCACTAGCTACATGTGATACCCCGTTTAAGCAATTGAGCAACTAAAAGAATTAAAAGGAAAGTAAATAGAATTTGTAGTGGAATTTCAGAAATTCTAGAGAGGGTGAAAAGGAAGTGGGCCTTCGGTTCACGCCCCTTGGCCCATGTGGGGGCTGCCCGGCCCTTAAGAGGAGCGAGGGGGGCTTCCCAAAACTCTAGCCGTCACCCCTATGCGCCGCCTCCTCCCTCCCTGGCCGGTGCCTCTGTAATATCCCGAAAGTGTGAGGATCAACTATCGGAAGAAAATTAATCAAATCGGTAGCGATTAATTTTATTCGGGAGAGGGAAATTTGTTTAAATTTCAGTTTTTGGGGGCACTTTTGATCTTGGGCCTCCGACCCATGTTTGTGCAGCCTTGAGGGCCAGCTCTAAGTGGGCCAAGAGGGGGGAGGCACCCCCAAAAGCCCAAGCCGCCCCTCCCCTCCTAAACCCTAGGCCGAACTCCCCTCTCTCCCCCCTTTTTCCACCCTTGGCCGCCACCCTCTCCTCATCTCCCTTCCTGCGCATCCACCTCCACCCCTTCCCATGGCAGCCACCTCCTCCCCTTGGCAACCATCTCCTCTCCGTTGGTGCTGCCGGCCGAAGCAAAGAAGAAAGAGGGAAGTGGGGGAGAGGAGATCATCGTGAGGGTTTCAACGATTCACACATGTCTTCAAGGGTATTCATCAACTTCCCTGCTGTTGGTTCAATTCGTTCTTGTTAGAAATCGTTTGTTTAGTGGTAGACGTGATTCGGATCGTTTTTGATTAGATCGAACTGCTGCGTTCAGAAAATCAATTCTGTCCAGTTTCTTGCGCGGCCTGTTTCGTATGCTTAGAGGCAGAATTAGGGATTTTGATCTCCTAGAGTTATTTAGAGGATGCTCTTAGCTTTCAGTGGCCGCCAAGATCACCTCATTCTGACTTTCGAGTCAAAAGTTATGATAGATTTACTATCTGCTGTCTAGAATCCTGACGAGAATTAGCAGTCTCTGTTTAGGTTGATTTATGGCCTAGTTAGAGGGTGATTCAGAGGTCTTGCCCATAACAAATTTTGAAGGTGATATCACTAGCTTTCAGGATTGATAAAGAACACCTCATTTGGATTTATAGATCAAACGTTATGCACTTTTCTTTGTGACTGTCCAGATTGTAGGTCAGTCTGTCCAGATTGTATGTCAGTTTCTATCTTTAGTTTTGACCCGTGTGCCACTTTTTGTTAAAGGCAAAATATGAATGTCGTGCCAACTAGGTTATTGTAGGTAATTTCATAACCTTTTCAGATTGTTAAAGAACACTCAATTCGGAGTTGTAGTTTAAAAGTTACGGACGTTTTAGTACTGCTGTTTTTTTAAGTTCAGACAGTTTCTGTTCTGCTGTTTCGTTTGACAGTTAGCAATTTAGTTTGGCCGAATTGGGTTATCTCGTCAACTACAAAGTTGTAGATATATTTGTTAAGCTCGTGTAGGATCTGGGCTCATCTCTTTTGGAGTCCCAGATCATTAGTTTTGGTCTTTACCGTGCTACTGTCCAGATGGGATTCCATGTTGCTGCTGGAATTTCAGATTTGGGTTATGACTATGTTTTGGGTGTGCAAGAGGGTAGTGTAGAATATTAATTCATGATGGGCTCTATGTTGTTCTTATTTCGGTTATTTAATTGTTTAGGTCGCGAGCCTACGGGTTTGGGAGCGCCATCGTTGTTCGCTAACGCGCCGCAACGCGAAGGCAAGTACTTTGTTGATTTTAAGTGTTGTGATTGTGAATGTTTACATGAATATAATGTGACATATTGTGTTACCCGAGATCTTTGAATGGTTATGTTCTTTCATTATGTGGAGTATATCTTGAGAGATGGTATTATCCTGTTCATGTTCATATCATGCATCCTTTTATTTATGTTATGTCCACGGAGTGGATTGTAAGTCCCACCATTCCAATGTGGGCGATTTGGACATTGTCATGTCCCGCCCACGGAGTGGATTGAAAGACCCATCAATTCCAAAGATGGGCACGTAAGACCCATCAATTCCAAAGACGGGCTGCTTTGGACACCTATATGAAACGTTCTTCATATAGGACTTGGATCCCCGCACTTTTGTTAAGGTGCGGGCTTAAGTGAACACCGACGGTGTGTCACTCGCTATACCAGTATAAGCATATGTGCAGTCCATCCTTGAGTACATTCATTCATGCCATGCATTCCTAAGTTTTCATTCGATGTATGCTCATATTCTCTTATGATGATGACTTGTTCATATGTGTGTTATGTCTCTTTCATCAGACTTGCCGAGTCGTGGACTCACTCTTGCGTTGTTTGTTTATTTTAGGTAACCCCTAATGTTGGCTCACTTGGGAGGGAGTAGACACGCACTACTTGTTCACATCATCCAATTCATGTTCAAGATTAAATTTAGTTCTATCTTACATTCGTAAATGATGAACTGTAATAATAAATTTATAAGTGGTGAAGGAAGGATACCTTCTCCACATTGATGTCTAATTATTTCGCATGTGAACTTTCATTATCAATGAATGAAATAAATAGATTAGATGGTGAAGGAAGGATACCTTCATCTTGTCTTGGTTGTTTTGATACTATCATTAGTTGATTTTATTCAAATTCTTCCGCATTATGGATGTATGTTAGATGTTTTAGGTGACATCTTGGCTTCAGAATAGCCAGGGTGTTACAGTTGGTATCAGAGCGGGATTTAGGTCCGTGGTAATTAAGTTATTAAATTGACACAATGTGCACAGTAGGTGGGGTTGGAAAATTACATTGCTTCCGCAATATCTGTTATTATGTTTCATTTTGTTGAGCAATTGTTGAATTGCTTCTGTACTATCATCCTTGTTGGTAATATATGATCTGCTATGATATTCAATATCTATGAACTAATTCTATGTTTGTCATGAGATGATCCTGTATATTCATAATGGAGTATTTTGGTGAAGCGTGTTGTTAATGGATGATAAGAAGTGGAGGTGGTGGTTGTTACTCTGGGATTCACCAGGTTACACCACTGTTCGCAGAACGTAGTTAGAGGAATAGTTACCCTGAGTACCATAGTTTCAGGTGTTAAGCGTGAGTTGCTTGAAAAAGTTGTTCTCTTTCTTGATTTCTGAATTTGGCAATTCTTGTCCTATGGTGGTTGATGAAGTTCTCCTGGGTTATTGGTTCATGATAGTTTATGGTTTTCAATTTATCCCTCTCGGTTCTCTGAAACAATCATTGCTTTTTGACTGTTGAGTTGCTTTTACTACTTGTGATCATTGTCAATTGGCAAGATTGATGTTTTCATGGTTGCTCCTTCTTTCTCATTGAAAAAGAATGACTCATTTACTCGTTTGACAGCTTGGTTAGTGAGAGTTTTCCGCTGTAAGTTCGTTTGCATGGGAAAGCTTTGGCTTTATGCGTTTCTTTTGGATTACTTCGAGCGTTGAGGTTTGAAGTCTCTCTTTGTCTGTAGTAAGGTGTTAGAATCCTTTGTGATGTCTTGCCATGCTTAAAATGAGAAGTTATAACTAAACGAATAAATTGTTACGATATGAGTTACCAAGTTGGGTTATTAGCATGGTGCAAATCAATTATTCTTAACTACCATCCGTGAAAGTGAAATTGATTAATTTGAAATGTCCTTGTATTTGATACATGGTGTAGGTTAAATGAAGACCATCCATATCCATTCGAACCTATAGATCTTACATAAGAGCTAGATTTATCTATTTCCGGTATGCTAAAATTGTTGAAACTTGTATAAAGTACCGGATGGTCTGGTGTATCGATTCATGAAACCTTGTTTATAGAAAATTATGTTAGTGAATCTTTAATCATGTTTTGAAATGATTTCTGAACAAAGGTGAAATGTGAATCTATGTTTATATGTGGTTATGTGATTGCAAATGAAATTAGTACCATATGTACACACATGATTAGTACAATCATCAATTGTTAATGAACGCTGAAGAAGGTGTTGAGCAACACCAACAGTTGAGTAGATGAATTTCGTAAGTAGGCTTTGATAGCGTGCATTGTGATATTGTTATTGCTTAGCATAATCTGGTTGTAATAAATTTGTTTCAACTTTGTGGTTTATGTTCCCTTTGGGAAGTTTTAGGATGGAGTAATAAAGTTTGATGATTCTTGGTACTAGTATATGTTGTCGATGTTTTTTTTAAATCGTCAAAATGTGAGAATGATGTTAATTCTCGTAGTAATTTGATCACCCATGGTGATATTCTCTAAATGATCAAATTTCAAGTTTTATGTTCATGATCTTTTGAGGGTTCAGGCTTTTATGTGGTAAATGAAGTTATCAAGTAACGATATGTTGCAAAGTTATAATGGTTCTTCAGTGATGCAAGTGCTTCGATTTTGAATACTTATTTGTTCTTATCTCATTAAGGTTCGATACTCTCTTCTTGTGAGGCTTATGCTCAACCGTGGACTCCACTTATGTTCTATGAGTTCATTGCTTAATTGGTTTCTTCCTTGGTCCCGTGTTCAGTGCGAGTGGTAGATGAGTTTTTCTAGTTGGTGAAAGTCGTTTCCATTTGTCTCTTCTTTTGAGAAAGAATCAACCCATTCTTTACACGTGGTCTTTTGAAGTGTTTTCTAATGGGTGTGGTGAAACTGATGTTAATACCCATAGTAATTTGATCGCTTCGATGATATCGTTCATTGAGAATATTTCAAGTTTAGCTTTTGTGATATTTCCTTTGAGCTCTTGAATCATCCGTAGCTGAAATTATTTTAAATAAATTGAGGTATTGAATTGTCTTGTTGCTTCTTAAGAGATTCAAGTGATTTAATCTTAAAGGATTTTGGTTTGAGTTGGCAACGTGAAGCGGCAATTAGAAAAAAATATGTTGGTTCCTTAAGAGAAGAATAATCTGCTTGTTTTTCATGAGATCCTGTAATTGGAAATGTTTCGAGTTTGGTGGCTGAGATTATTTGGATCTCGTGTTTCGTGTGTAGTTGAATTGTTTTGAACAAATAGGACGTATTGAGGAATTTCATTGGTTCTTAATTAGTCCGTGTGGTTTGGACTAAAGACCTTATGTTGTTCGTTGTGGCAAAGCGATGTTAGTCAAAGAATTAATTTCAGTGTTAAAGGAAAGAGCAAGAGGAATATTTGAGAATTTGAGTCAAGTTTTGTAATCGATAGTTATTTGAATTGTTCATAAACTTTTTGCTCTTTTCACTCAAGAGTGTCGAGTTTCAATCGCAATGTCATTTCCCTTAATGGTGGATATTTGTTATTCCCTTTTCGAGGGATGCGTGCCCTCCGCTGTGAACTCAATTTTCGTTTTCCCAGATCTTCATTACCAGACTATTTCTTTTGGTTTCGTGCTCACTGTGAGCAGTAACGTTTTCCTGTGTGGTGAAATTTGTCCTTATTCGCCTCTTTCTTTTAAGAAAGGATCAGCTTTGTGTTGCAAAGTTTTATAAAGCGTAAGTCACAATTGTTTGGTGGTGGTTAAGTGATTGTAGGGGTGAGATTTTGCTACCAAGCTATTGGAGGAGTAATAGAAGATGAGTTGGTTTTGACCTAAACCTCTTGGAGGAAGTTGATTCGGATGGAATGTATGGTCAAGTAAAATCGTATAGTGTTCAACTAAGTAGAACCTATGATATAGTGTAGTTCCAGAACTTTGGTTCATGTTGAAATGTTGCGGATTATCAAATGTATGGAAACCTTAATCAATTTTATAGCGTAACACAATTGGAAAGAATTGCGATGTTGAGTGAGTGATTCCTGATGATGTCAATGAGTGAGTATGTCGGAATTGTGGGGATGTTAGAGATTTAATCCGATGATTTCACCATGTGTTATAAGAGGAATTCGTGGTAGGGGTCTTGGAGGTTAAATTTGGGCTTTCCATTTTCATGCTAGACTTTGGTCGCCCAAAGATTTGTGTGTAGAGGAGATAGAAAACTGGAGTATTCTCGAGTAGTGGAATGATTGTCGATAGAACCCTTCTAATGTAGTTCATGAGCGGTGTACTTGAGGATTCGACGTGTTATTCTTGAAAGTTGGAGGTGATGAGATTACGTGGGTCTTTGAGGTGCTTTGGTGCCCTCTATCAAAGTAATGTCATCGCTTGTCTAGAGTGTTCAGTGGAATCAATAGAGTCTCTCCACAAAGGTGTGGATGATGTATTTCGGTTTAAGCCTAAATTTGAGGATGTTAAATTAAGAGGTTGAGAACGTGTGGTATGCGATGAATTCGAATTCCAAGGTTGGAGAGATATTTTATTCCAAAAAGTGAAACTAAGGAAAAAGATGTCTTCTTGATTAGTGAAGCGTTTTCTTTATTCTCGCATGAGCTTTGTGCTGTTGACCAATGTCTTTCGTAAGTTGAGTTTGACTCGATTTTGGCATGTGTGGTTCTGGGCATTTCAGAAAGGAAAAAAAATGATTGATTTGGTTATTCGAGTGATTTGTCCTTTGGTTTTCGTGACATTTATTCGCAAACTGCCACTTGGAAGGTGGAAAGGTTTTCGTAATGAAATTCTGATTTCTGGATTTTACTCTTCCGCACTCCACCGGTAACGTCTAGTTGTGATGTGAATCTTTCTTATTCAGATGTGTTTTGCTTGGTAAAAGAGTTTGCTTAAAGAGTTTTCGATCGTGTGTATTCGGTTAAAGGAGGTGATCCTTGTTTTCGTGAAGAGTTCAATTGAGAGGCGAATAAGAGTTTCGTGTTCTTTGTGCTTGTCATGTGGTTCGTATCATTGGGAAGGTTAACCCAAGGTACATTGGGTTGTTTTCGCTAGTTGGCGACGCTGGGACATGCCTCGAGTCTATGCGCGAGTACGTAACGCCTTGTATGTTCTCGTGTTGAGTGAGTACCTGGAAGTACCGGGTTGAGTGTTAGTTCAGACGACGTGTTACGTCGTTATGTTGTGGTATTTTTTTTCAGTCCGAGGGAGAGGCTACTTGGGAAGTTGGAGTTTCACGTGCGTGAGCCTTAGCCGGTGTTGTTCACAACGGGTACGTGGTTACCGTTGTTTGTTCTCAGTCGTGGTTGTTCTTTCGGTTAAGTGTGTTTAGATTCGGGGTCAAATCCTGTTAAGGGGGGTAGAATGTAATATCCCGAAAGTGTGAGGATCAACTATCGGAAGAAAATTAATCAAATCGGTAGCGATTAATTTTATTCGGGAGAGGGAAATTTGTTTAAATTTCAGTTTTTGGGGGCACTTTTGATCTTGGGCCTCCGACCCATGTTTGTCCAGCCTTGAGGGCCAGCTCTAAGTGGGCCAAGAGGGGGGAGGCACCCCCAAAAGCCCAAGCCGCCCCTCCCCTCCTAAACCCTAGGCCGAACTCCCCTCCCTCCCCCCTTTTTCCACCCTTGGCCGCCACCCTCTCCTCATCTCCCTTCCTGCGCCTCCACCTCCACCCCTTCCCATGGCAGCCACCTCCTCCCCTTGGCAACCATCTCCTCTCCGTTGGTGCTGCCGGCCGAAGCAAAGAAGAAAGGGGGAAGTGGGGGAGAGGAGATCATCGTGAGGGTTTCAACGATTCACACATGTCTTCAAGGGTATTCATCAACTTCCCCGCTGTTGGTTCAATTCGTTCTTGTTAGAAATCGTTTGTTTAGTGGTAGACGTGATTCGGATCGTTTTTTATTAGATCGAACTGCTGCGTTCAGAAAATCAATTCTGTCCAGTTTCTTGCGCGGCCTGTTTCGTATGCTTAGAGGCAGAATTAGGGATTTTGATCTCCTAGAGTTATTTATAGGATGCTCTTAGCTTTCGGTGGCCGCCAAGATCACCTCATTCCGACTTTCGAGTCAAACGTTATGATAGATTTACTATCTGCTGTCCAGAATCCTGACGAGAATTAGCAGTCTCTGTTTAGGTTGATTTATGGCCTAGTTAGAGGGTGATTCAGAGGTCTTGCCCATAACAAATTTTGAAGGTGATATCACTAGCTTTCAGGATTGATAAAGAACACCTCATTTGGATTTATAGATCAAAAGTTATGCACTTTTCTTTGTGACTGTCCAGATTGTAGGTCAGTCTGTCCAGATTGTATGTCGTTTCTATCTTTAGTTTTGACCCGTGTGCCACTTTTTGTTAAAGGCAAAATATGAATGTCGTGCCAACTAGGTTATTGTAGGTAATTTCATAAAATTTTCAGATTGTTAAAGAACACTCAATTCGGAGTTGTAGTTTAAAAGTTACGGACATTTTAGTACTGCTGTTTTTATGTTCAGACAGTTTCTGTTCTGCTGTTTCGTTTGACAGTTAGCAATTTAGTTTGGCCGAATTGGGTTATCTCACAACTACAAAGTTGTAGATATATTTGTTAAGCTCGTGTAGGATCTGGGCTCATCTCTTTGGAGTCCCAGATCATTAGTTTTGGTCTTTACCGTGCTGCTGTCCAGATGGGATTCCATGTTGCTGCTGGAATTTCAGATTTGGGTTATGACTATGTTTTGGGTGTGCAAGAGGGTAGTGTAGAATATTAATTCATGATGGGCTCTATGTTGTTCTTATTTCGGTTATTTAATTGTTTAGGCCGCGAGCCTACGGGTTTGGGAGCGCCATCGTTGCCTGCTAACGCGTCGCAACGCGGAAGGCAAGTACTTTGTTGATTTTAAGTGTTGTGATTGTGAATGTTTACATGAATATAATGTGACATATTGTGTTACCCGAGATGCCGAATGGTTATGTTCTTTCATTATGTGGAGTATATCGAGAGATGGTATTATCCTGTTCATGTTCATATCATGCATCCTTTTATTCATGTTATGTCCACGGAGTGGATTGTAAGTCCCATCATTCCAATGTGGGCAGATTTGGACATTGTCATGTCCCGCCCACGGAGTGGATTGAAAGACCCATCAATTCCAAAGATGGGCACGTAAGACCCATCAATTCCGGTATGGACAGCTTTGGACACCTATATGAAACGTTCTTCATATAGGACTTGGATCCCCGCACTTTGTTAAGGTGCGGGCTTAAGTGAACACCGACGGTGTGTCACTCGCTATACCGTATAAGCATATGTGCAGTCCATCCTTGAGTACATTCATTCATGCCATGCATTCCTAAGTTTTCATTCGATTTATGCTCATATTCTCTTATGATGATGACTTGTTCATATGTGTGTTATGTCTCTTTCATCAGACTTGCTGAGTCGTGGACTCACTCTTGCGTTGTTTGTTTATTTTAGGTAACCCCGATGTTGGCTCACTTGGGAGGGAGTAGACACGCACTACTTGTTCACATCATCCAATTCATGTTCAAGATTAAATTTAGTTCTATCTTACATTCGTAAATGATGAACTGTAATAATAAATTTATAAGTGGTGAAGGAAGGATACCTTCTCCACATTAATGTCGAATTATTTCTGCATGTGAACTTTCATTATCAATGAACTGAAATAAATAGATTAGATGGTGAAGGAAGGATACCTTCATCTTGTCTTGGTTGTTTTGATACTATCATTAGTTGATTTTATTCAAATTCTAAGCATTATGGATGTATGTTAGATGTTTTAGGTGACATCTTGGCTTCCGAATAGCCAGGGTGTTACAGCCTCCCCCTGCCGCCACTCCTCCATCCAGCTCCTGTCGTCCTCCTTCCCCAAGGTCGGCGCCTCCACCTCCTGCCGTCATCCTTCCCGAAGGCCAGCGCCCCTGGTCCTCCCCCTGCCGGTTGCTATTGGTGGTGGTGTTGAGTGCTAGCAAGGAGGAGCAAGAGGAAAGAGATGGGAGGAAAGAATGGAAGCGAAGGGAAAGGAAGGAAGGAGGCAAGATCAAGGGCATCACGTTCTTCATCGAATTTTCTTCACGGGTAATGATCTGGCAGCCTTTAGTTGGCCCTATATTAATTGTTGTTCAATTTTTAGATCGTTTGGTTCATGGGAAGTATAGATTTCAGTAAACCCTAGTTCGCTCAATCACACTGCAAAACCTTGCGAGGGCAATTAAGGGTATTTACGTTCAGATTTAGGATTTCAACTAGTTAGGAAAGATAGGGATTTCACTATATTCCTATGAAGGTCTAGAATACTACATTTGGAGTTGTGAGAAAAAGTTATGGCCTCGGAAAGGTCGATGTCCAGAAACGACCGACAATGGCGGTTGTCACAGAGATGGCCGATTATACCTAGTAAATAGAGTAATTTAATTATTGACATAACTTCAAAAAGCTAAAAAAAAAATTAGATTCCATAACTACTATTGTTTATTACTTTTCAAGTTATATAAAAAATATATGAAATTGTGAAGTTGATTTTTCTAGCAAATTCTGGGGTAATCTTTCGAGTTAGAAACTGGGAAGTAAATGGCGAATTCAGAGGTTCGTCATAACTAGAAAGTTGTAGATATTTTTGTGAGGTTTCCATAAAGTATATATTTCACTTAGTTTGGAATTCAGATGGGAGAGTTAGAGCCTTTTTACTACTAGGACAACGGGTAGTACGTCCGATAGAGTCAAGTTAAAGGCGTCGATTTTGCATAGATATACGATGGTGAATAGTTTAATGATTTGGTATTGTGGTGGTGTATTTTTCAGTATGTTTTTAATTATTTATTCAGGGAGTGTTGCCTCTAGCACCTTATCACCATCACGCTATCCAGCTCCGAGATGATAAGAGGCAACTGTATGGTAGAATGGTGATCGATGGTTTGAATATTGTTTTCTTTATAATTCATTGCCATGATGCTATTTATTCCATTACATTGTTTAATTACATCTCTTGTGAAAGACTATGGTATCGATATTGATGATGAAGACAGGAATTGTTGTTAATGGAATATTTGATGAGATTAAATTAAATTGTTGCACCATGTGCACCATTGCATAAAAGAGAAGGTGATCATGCTGATCACATAACTACCTCATTGGTAGAGACTCCACGAGAGTGGAGAGGTCCCCGATCCTTTTGATGATGGGCTTGAGAGTGAACACCGTTGCAGGTGTTCACTCATGCTATACCGGTATAAGCAAAGAAAAGATCATGCAGACATGTAGTATAGGGTTGCATCGCATTAAATGAAAAGTGGATATGATATTTGAGTATGAGCATAAAGATAAATAAATGGATGTTGTTGATGATGATATTGATTATGGTTATTAAATTATTGTTCACTGTTTTATTATGTGCTTGCTGAGTCGTGGACTCACCCTTGCTCTATTTTTGCTATAGGTGGGCATTGACGACATTCACATGGGAGGGGATAGCGCACATGGAACACTTGCAATCACTACTGACGAGGATCTAATAATCCTTATTTAATTATTTATCTGTAATTCTTATTATGGATAAATATACCATCACATGGTTCTTGAGTATACCCCTCAATGTGCATAAGGGAGAAGCTGGCCAAGTGGTCGTATAAGTCCTTCTACGACCACCCCCATAGTCATAAGACCTTCTACGACTACCTCATGATTGTAAGTTCTTCTACGATCATCCTCTAGTCGTAAGTTCTTCTATGACCAATACCTAGTCGTAAGGTTTCCTACGACTACCTCATATTCGTAAGCTTTTCTATGATCACCATATGGTCGTAAGTTCTTCTACGACCAGATCGGCTACGACCATCCTATAATTGATTGAGCTTGCAGACAAGTAGGCCCAATTGATTAGGGAATCTAAGAAGTTAATATACGTTGTTATTCCCTGGAATAACTGCACGTAATGCGCCTCTATCTTTGATGATAACTGCCAAGCGACATGGAGGAGTTACTACTCCAGCGATAACTACAATCGATGTGCTTGTTATATGAAATGATGAGGCGCCCTTTTGCCTAGAGAAACGACCGCCTCTTGATACACTATATAAAGGCTACAGTTAGTTGATAGGAGGGAAAAAGAGGAAGACAAGAAACGTAATCAGGAGCACAAGCCTTAGTCTTTCTCTTGGTTGTATCTTACATACTCAATACAATACACACAGGAGTAGGGCTATTATTCTCGCAGTAGAAGGTCCGATCCTGTATAAAATCTCGGTATTGTTCTCTCTACGTGATCAACATGGGAGACCCCCCCCCCCCGAATCAAATAATCATACGTAAGATCGGTTCTAAAACACCGACAACTACCATTACTTGATTCATTTTATCGTGAGAACTTTCATTATAGTGTGATGATATTTACTTTAGGATTCGATAGACTTGAATAATTTTAGATGATTGGTTGGGACTTGATTTATTCATTCAATAGACTCATTATGGATTGTTTATTAATTCTTGGGTTTGTATTTGGTATTGCTATCTAGTGATTAGATACTTATACTTGTCGTGTCGCTTTAAATGTTTTATTATGACCCGTGGACGAGTTTTATTATTTAACTGCTTGGTAGAATTTATTGTAAAATATATTAGAACTGGTAGTTAGTGTAATTTAGTGGCATTCTGGGCTCAGTGTTGGGTCGGGGTGTTACACTACATGCTAAATAGGTTTACTTATTTTATTTTTAAGATTTGATCCCCTAACCGCTAGTTGTTCCTTAAGACCTTTCTCGATTTTGAACCCCACTACTGTTTGTGTGCACACAGTAGGTGCCAACTTGTCGTGCACGTACATGTGAGAATTATAACCATATGGCACTCTTGCAAGAGCAAATTGGCAAACACAACACGAATATTTGTGTTGTCTGTACGATCAACAGTAATATGTTAGTTGGACAATATTTTCAAATGCAAATGGCGTGGTTGGCAACATTTGTTCAAATTTTTATAAATCGAAAATTGGGATGTTACAAACGTCCCCCCCCTAAAGGAATATCGACCCCGAGATTCAGGCTAGCTAGAGAAAATGCTAGGAAACTTAGCCTTCAGCTCCTCTTTGGACTCCCAGGTCGCTTCACTCTCCGAGTGATTGCTCCACTAAAGCTTGCAAAAGCAGAAGGTCTTGCTTTTGGTTAAACGCTCTGCCACATCCAAAATCTTGACTAGCTGCTCTTTTTAGGTGAGATCTTTTAACTCAATTGAATCCAAGGGAGTCTCTCGGTTGGCACACGAAGACACTTCTTCAACTGTGAGACATGAAAGACAGCATGTACTTCTACTAATGACTACGACAACTCAAGCTGGTAAGCAACTTCTCCTCTAGGATTCATAATCCTGAAATTGGCATGAAAAATTCTGACACCTTTAAGAGGAGTTACTTTAAGATAAACAAAATCCTTTGGCTCAAAGCTTATATCATGGCAACGATTATCAGCATAGCTCTTCTGCCTGGAGTGAGCTACCCTCAATCTTTCCTTGATCATGGACACTTGGTCCTCAACCTCTTGAATGATATTTAGCCCGAACACAAGACATTTTGGTATCTCCTTCCAAAATGGCGACCATAGAAAGCTTCAAATGGCGACATCTGCAAGTTGGCTTTAAAACTGTTGTTGTACGAGAATTTAGCATAAGAAAAACTCTTGTCCAAACTGGTAGCACGAGCTAGAGCACAAGCTCTAAACATGTCCTCCAACACTTGATTTACTCTTTTTCAGTCTGACCATCTGTTTGAGGGTGATAGACAGTATTGAAATTTAAATAAGTCTTAAAGCTTCACGTAAACTCTACCAGAAATGTGAGGTGAACTAGGATCCTCGATCTGACATTATCTTTTTGGGCACACCATGCAAACTGACAATCCTTAACATATACAATTATGTTAAGCGATCCCTAGAGTAAGTGGTTTTGACGGGCAAGAAATGTACAACCTTTGTCAAACGATCCACTATTACCCAAGGGGAATCGTAACTCGACTAAGTCCTAGGTAAGCCGGTGATGAAATCCATACCAATCTCTTCCCATTTCCACTCTGGAATTTTCAAGGATTGCAATAGACATGCTGGTCTTTGATGTTCTACTTTTACTCTTTGACCCACATCACATAGGTTAACAAACTCTACGACTTCTAGCTTCAGATTTGGCCACCAAAATCTATCTTTAACATCCTGGAACATCTTCGTACTTCTTGGGTGAATGGAATATTTTGAATCATGAGCCTCCTTTAAAATCAGCTGTTTCAAACCATTACTGTCAGGCACTCAAATAATTCAATTCATCCAAAGCATATCTTGATCATCTCTAGTGAAATCCTTGAACTTTCCTTCTTCCATCTTAAGCTTAATACTCATGATTACATGGTCATCTAACTGGCCGCACGAATCGCTCTTCCAAAGTAGACTTTACTTCCAAACTGCCAAGAATCTTTTAGCTACAATTTCTAGATTCAACTTATGCATTTCTTCATGAAGTTCTCGGCAACTATCTTTATTTCTAAGGCATTATAAAGAACTCTTACAACCTGAAAGCATTAGCCACAATGTTGGTTTTACCAGGATGGTAGTAGATTCTGAAATTATAATTCTTTATTAACTCCAACCATCTTCTCTACCTCATATTTAGATCAGACTAGGTGAAAATATATTTCAAACTCTTATGATATGTATATATCTCACAGAGATTACTTATAAGATAATGGCGCCAAAGTTTCAACGCATGCACAACGATAGCTAATTCCAAATCATGAGTGGGGTAAATTCATGAGGTCTCAATTGTCTAGAGCCATAAGCAACAACTCTTTTTTCTTGCGTTAGGACGGGACCTAATCCTTGACGCTAAGCATCACAATAAATATCAAAATCTTTCTGAATATCAGGTATTACTAACACTAGGGTTGATGTCGAACATTTCTTCAATTCTTGAAAACTCTCTTCATAGGTTGGAGTCCTAGTAAATTTTTTCTCCTATTTTTAAACACTACTTTAACCTTACATGGGTCAACAACTACTCCTTTTGTTGTCATAACAGGACCAAAGAAATCGACTTCTTACTTCCAAAAGTCACACTTGCTGAACTTAGCATACAACTGATCACCTCTAAGTTTCTCAAGTATTAATCTCAAATGCTCAACATGTTCCTCTTCTATTTGGAAATAAACTAGAATGTCATCAATGAACACTACTACAAACTTGTCCAAATATTCCATGAAAACCTTATTCATCATATTCATGAAATAGGCTAGGGCATTGGTTAAACCAAACGACATGACCTAGAACTCATAATGTTTGTACTACAAATAGAAAGCAGTCTTCGGTACATCCTCTGGACGAATCTTCAACTGATACTGATTCAAGAACAATCTGGCTCCTTTTATCTGATCAAACAAATCATCTATTTGGAGAAGTGGATACTTATTCTTGATAGTAACCTTGTTAAGGGTACGATAATCTCTACACATTCTCATGCTTCTATTCTTCTTTCTGACAAACAGAATTGGGGCTCTCCATGGTGTTGAACTAGGTCTCACAAAACCTTTATCAAGAAGTTTTCCAATCTGCTTCTTCATTTGAACTAACTCATCAGCTGGCATCCGATAGAGTCTCTTAGAAATCGGTGTTGTTTTAGGCAAGAAGTCAATGATGAACTCGATCTCACAACTGGCAAAGATTGTTGGCAAATCTTCTGGAAAAACATCCGGATACTCTCTTATAACAGGCACATCCTCTAAAGATACGGCCTTCAGACTATTGATTACCAAATATCCATCTCTTAGTGTAGTGGCTAGGAACTCCACTTTCTTCCCATTGGAACCTTCGATTGTTTCGGCTCTTCAACCACAATGTAGCACAGCTTTGTATTTTGACAACTAGTCCATATCAAGTATGATATCTAAGGTTTGAGTGTCTAGGATAATAAGAATGGCTAGAAACTCAACTCCAGAAATGAGTACGCCTTGAAGATAAAGGAAGAATCATCTTTTGGAAATCCCCATAAGAAAGAAGAGACCTCGCATCCGTGTCGTGTCATTCTTTGAAAGCCTCAATTCCGATTCCGGTCCCTCAAGCCCTAGCCTTATGGAAGACTTTGCTTCTTTCCTTTGCAACACAATAAGAAGTATTCCCCTTATGAACCCCCTGAACTGTGAAGCATTTTGGAGATTCCCCTTTCTTTCGAAAGACATCCTTGGCTAGGTAATCAGAAGCCTTGGCCGCCAGAGCCACTTCGGACCATCAACTTGGAAGCTCGTTTCGTTCTTGGCAGGAAGATAAGGGATTGGAGATGTTAAAAACTTATGAAAAAGGAATTGATGTCCCTCAATGTAGTGACATTACTAATATCCCTGCCTCAACCAAAAATAATAAAATAAGTTATGGGGTGGGTTGAACATATTCTTTTTCTTTGACGCATAGCTTGTTGGATCTTGCCAGGCAAGGAGTTGAAGGAGCTGCTAGCACTTGAATCGGAGGAAGATCAGAATAGCTGTAGGATCAAGAATGATCGACTAGAGGGGGATGAATAGGAGGTTATAAAATTTTGTGCTCTAATTGACAATTTTAACAATTGATCTTAATGAATAAATACTAGCACAAGTTTAAAGCCTATGATCAATATTTGCTAAGACAACTCAAGATTATACTAAAAGAATTCTACACAAGAAGGGATAGAAATGTAAATGCAAAAATGTAAAAAAAAGAGACGAAAACCACAATGTACACACTTGATGTTTTTCCCGTGGTATCGAAGACTTGCCGGTCTTCACTAGTCCATATTAAGAAAACTTGAACGAATCAAGTCGGCTCCACACGAGCACTTTCCTCAATCACTATCGTTGCTCTTCCTCCTCTCCGGAGATGGTGAGTATCCTTTGCCGAATCACTTCACAAGCTTCTTTGAAGAGATCACCGTGCAATAACTTCTTCAAGCCGTCTAGGTGCCGACAAGAGTAATGAATCAAAGTTTGCCTCAAGAGAACAAGTGCCACTAAGATCAACCAATGATGCAATACACTTTATTACTCTCAGCTACCTCAAAATGTGAATTGAATACAAATGAGTAGAAGAGAGTGCACCAAAGCCTCAAGAGTATTCAATACGACCAAAGGTTTTGAGGTTGGTGTAGGTGGGGGTGTATTTATAGCACCCAACCATAAAACTAGCTGTTTGGAACAAAACCATCAAAAATTCAGCATTTAGGGTAGTTCCGCCAAGCAAAACAAGTACCACCGCTCTTCATGATCAACGGTTGGAATAGTTACATTTAATGCTCTGAACTAGCCGTTACAAAAAAAAGGTGCGGTGCTACCACCAACTAAAAACAGGTACTACCACACAACGGTAGTACTGCTTGGCTAGAACGGAACTACCAATTTTCAAAGGTTTTGAGAAACACAAAAAACACCCTCTCTGGAAATAACGTACTACCTACTAAATTTCGGCAAAAGTCCAAAAACAAGCTCTCTTGAAAATATGTACCGCCATCTAGACTCTGGTACTACCGACCTGCAGTAGTACCACTTATCACATGCGGTCATACTATTTTTAGGATTCAAGAAAAGCTCCTAAAATATGTTCTCTGGAAAATACGTACCGCCATCTAGAATCCGGTACTACCGACCAGCGGTAGTACTGCTTATCACATGCGGTCATACCGATTTTTCTAAACAGTTTTGTAAATGCAAAAACAAATGCAATGCATGACACATGGTTGATCAAATCGCACAAAATAAACTTTCAAACTACTATCCATAATCCTTCTTTATAGTACAGCGTATAGCCTACAAATCCGGTCTTTTCTCCAAACACCAAGACCGGTAAAAACTACAAAAGGATCCTTAGACTATATGATACCTTTGCGTAGAGCCATGTCAATCTTTTATCATCTTTGCATTGCTATTTCCATGTCATCATTCAAACTCCAGGACTAAACCTTTAAACATCTTAGTATACATGTTAGTCCCATAATACATTATTGACATTAATTACCAAAATCATTTTTAGGGTCTAAATGCTTTCAATCTCCCCCTTTTTGGTAATTGATGACAACCTAATCAATATGAATGGTTTGAAAGATTTTGAATATACTCAAATTTGTATATTCTTGTTTTGACTTTTGAATGAAGCAAATAATTCTTGAGATGAGCTCAAAAGAGATGAAGAATTAGTTGGACTCAAAGTCAATCAATAAATAAGCAACACTCCCCTTAAATATGTGCATGGAGATTCAAGAAGTGATTTTTATACACATTTGTGTTTTTTTGGAAATATTGGCGGAGTTTCCTTTATTTATTAAAAATGAGGAACTTTCGAAAGCTTTCAAGCATAAAGAAAATAATCATTATAGAGAAAGCTTGAACACGATAAACTTGGATAAGCAAGGATAATACTAATAATGTATCATAGCATATGTCACGAAACATTATGAAGTTTAACTAAGCTATTACAGGCATACACATCCAAGTACTTTAGAGTCATGACATAAACACATAGTTCCAACATAGATATATTAAGATAAAATTGATCTTCTTCTCCTTAATCTTTCAATCTTTCTCCCAAACTCTCCAATCTCTCCCCCTTTGGCATCAAGTACCAAAAGGAATCATTCAATCGATGGGTTGATGCTTGGTTTGATCTTTGTATGTGTTGTGTTACTTTCAAGATAAAAACCAAACTTGTCTTTAATCAGCTTCATTATGTAGGGAGCATAAAAGATATTGTCCTCTGTGTCACCCTTTGAGAAGTCAATCTCTGTTAGAAAGCAATGTCTTTGCAAAGCGACCCACCTAGAAACTGCTCTCCTTTTTGGATGAAAAAAATGGAACTTTGATCTAATGCGGGTATCCAATCCCGCTACTGGGATGTCCATTGGATTTCGGGGACTTCACAAATGGCCGATCACCATTGTTGTTAGAAGAGCAAAAGGCACAGGCATAGTAGGATGAACCAATGTGAATGAGTGAAAGCTTCATTGACCAAACACAATTGGTATCGACCACACTAGGTGCTACCGTGGCGCAAGAGAGGCTGTGGTGAAAATTGATAAGTTACCAATCTTTGAAAAAGTCAAGATAAAAGAAATGCCGGCGAACTCAACATCCAATCTTTTCTAGGCTTTCTGTCTTTTACTATTACTATTCTTTAGAGAAACACATCCTCTCTATACTCTAAACCCTTATCGGGGAGCAGTCACTCTTCGAAGTGCTATATACGAGAAAAGGGAGGAGGTCTCTATGGATAGAGTTCTATCAGAACCCAACCCTAAAAGCTCTGACATGGAGGGCCACAACAGATGAAGTGGTGGCACCTAAAAGATCGGAAAAAAAAATGAAAACACTCAGTAAGTAAAGAAGACTCGGTCCTATAATGTCGAGTTCCTAGTTCAAGTTATGGTTACTACCCGAAGAGGAAAGTGATTCAGATTATGAAGTTTCCGAGAGGCGCAAGGATAAGATAAGGTTAACATGGGAAAGAAGAAGACAACAAGATTATGGACAAAATCATGGCTGGCAGCCAACTCATTGAATTCGATTTCCACCGAGAAAGACTCGAGAAATAAACGAATGCGAAGCTCTAGAATCAAACAAAACTGATGCACTGTGTTGACCAAGAACTTACCTAGTACTACATGTGGCACTTCTTGGGCTCCTTCTAGAGTGACGCGGTTGACAGAGCCTCTAATCACTGACTATGGTGCTCCTCTAGCTTGATCGGTAACTTGAGGTGCTCACGCACTAGCGTCTTAGCTGGGGTGGCTCCTAAGTTGTAGTGAACTGGAGTCACCACTCCCTTCTGAGGGAAATTGTTGGAAAAATGCCCTGGCTCCCTGCAACTGTAACAAACCCTAGGAATACTTTGCTAGTTGCCTCCTCGATTGGTGATGAATGGGGCAGGACAACAAAAATTCTGAGCAGCTGGACAAGGTCTTGGTGTAGGTGTCTTGAACGAATTCTGAGGAGGAAAAAGAGTAAACTGCTCTGGAACCATCCTCGCTCTCTACTGAAACTGATGGCTTCCCACTAGAGCCATTTTGTGCTTGTGGTTGCCATCCAACTCCTTGTGCTTGTCCTCAAGGACAAGGGCTTTGTTCACCAACTCTTGGAAATCCAGAAAAATATGAGCAATCAAACTGACTTGTAGTCCGGTGTTCAGTCCCTTCGGGAAATGGCTCTATTTGGCTTTGTTGGTGGCGACGTCTTCTGAGCATAACGAGTAAGCTGAGTGAATTTGTTGATGTAGTCAAACACTATGATACCTCCTTGCTTAAGCGCAAAGAACTCATCCTTTTTCAGATCTCTGATCCCTTCAGGCCCATGGTACTGGTGAAAAGTTGTAGAAAACTCTTCCCATGTAATATTCTGCGAGGTCTCATGTGTAGTACAAAAATTCTCCTAGCATTCGGCAGCAGTACCTTCCATCTAATGGGTAGCGTAGAGAACCTTCTCTTGATTATTACACTGAGTGATCAGTAGCTTTCTTTTAATCACACAAAGCGAATCATCAGCTTCCTCTAGCGAAAAACTTCTAGAAAAGGTCAACAGGCAAGTCCTCATGAACTCTGCTAGCTTAGACTGTCCACAGTGACCATGAGAAACTGATGCTGCATTGTTGTTGGCCTAGTTGTTGTTCATGTTCTGCATCTGATTCATCATAGTGTACATCAGCTGAGTCTAAGCGGCCATAAATGCTCCAAAATTATGCAAGTCCAAAGGGGTGCTTTAGGTGGAACTACTCCTGTAAGGGGTCAGCTCACTTCCCTCTGCTCCATTGGCTCCATTGGTTCCTAATCCACCGCAATCAGATTGTGCAGTCCGAACCATCCGTGAAAGCGCCACTTGATTAGATAAGCTAGAAAGCCCAAGGTAAGGTACGAACTAAGTCGGGGGTAGGTTAAACCCAATAAACACAGTATAAAGAACTCAACTAAAACCAACTTTATAATATTATTAATAAGTTCTTAGGATGACTGCAAACAAGTGCCTAAGGGCTCTTACAGCTCATACTGCACACACGAGAAAACGAGAAGCGAACCTAACACACAATGTAATGCCTAAAGGGCGACACAGCTAATCTTAAGTGGCGTGGCTCTCACTCTGAGCCTCAAGCGCTAAGCCTAAACCTCACGGCTGCCTAACTCACTGAGGTAACATCCACGACCACGATGATGCTCTTCTTTACCATAAACTGGCAGACGAGCAGGCATCCATGCTAACTAATCCTGATGACTTGGAACTGGCTCAATAGGAATAGGTGGCACGAGTGCAGCAAGACCGGTTCTAGCTCGACAGGCTCCTCTGGTAAATGTACAAGTGGCTCCTGGGCATACAAAGCTTCCTCAACCTCTACAATTCTTTCTTCTACAAGCTATAGCATCTCATAGGCTCCCTATAGCTCTGCCACAGTAGTCTCCATGGCTTCCTCCTAGGCGGCGACGAAGTGAGCGAGATGAACAACAGTACCATCATATTCTCCATCGATGGTAGGGTAGCAGGCTGGATGGTCCACTGTAGAGGTATGAGGATGTAGGCGAAAGACTGAATCCTTCAACTCATCGGCGTAGACATTGCACACTCATAGGATGGCAAGATGAGAAGACTCTTGGATCACTTCCTCAAAGATGATCTCCTATCAATGATGTCCATGGGATGACTGGCCTTGGTATCATCTTGAGCGTAGATCGTTAGTCAACACAGCATACCACGTCTCCCACCATTCACCATCCAGTTGGTGCCTCGGTAGAGTGGCCTCTCGAATCCTCCAAGTGCTTATAGAATCTTCTACAGCTTGGTAGCATAACCTCCGGTACACTCTCTATCGGTGTGAAGCCTTGCCATTTAACAAAGACAAGCAAAAGGTAAGAACCAAATTAAAACAAGCGGAGAAAAGAATTTCAGTAATAGGCAAGTCAAGAGAGACAAGAAGAGTCAAGCAATTCATTAATCATGCAAGTTAATTTTTTTGCTTTAGAAAATAGTTTTGAATTTCTCATGGATAGCTGATCTAACTAAGATCAATACCTACAGTCAGTATGACTCTGATACCACCTCTATCGGGACACAAATATGCAAAACTGGATTGTCTATGTGTACTGCATTAGTGCAGAATCACACTAGTACACATAGTGTCAACATAGATGAATATCATTCAGCACAAGGTGAATATGAGAATAAACAAATAATTTAAAGAGTAAAAAATGGTTGTGACCTTATGGTCGAGTTCACACTTATTAAGCTACATAAGGCTAAGCACGAAATAAAGAAACGACAGCGGAATGATAGCAACTCTAGCAAAAACCCATCGACTTACCATAGACAACCGACTGGGATCAAAGCCGAGCGATCAACCTCCTCGTGAAACCCGTCCTCAAGAGCAGGCGAAGACACCTCCACTCTAGCTGAATGATGATTGCAACAAGAATGAGTACACCAAGTACTCAGCAAATTGTACCATATAATGCAATTATAGATGATGACTTATTTCAAAGGAAATAGCTTCTATGGTTATTTCGTGAAAGCAACACTTGAATGTGAATACAGTGAATACAAACAATAGATTGCAACCATAATTTAAAACAAATAACAATAATAATTTAACCAGTATTTCACAAAGATAACATAACCTAATCAATTTCTTTCACATAGCCATATGAGTTTATTCACCCAGCTATCCCTCCCAATTCTTTTATTAATACCTACCCCTCGTGTGAAATCCCCAAGCATGTCCATGACCGCAGACGCGGCTATTCGAATAGATTGATTAGCACTCTTTAGACGTTGTACATTTACCCACACGATGTAACCAATGTAGCTTGCACCAATCATAACAAAACCTTTCTGAAACTTCATCTTGACAATTGACTCTCCCGTTGTGCATATCGTTGATCCCAGCCTCTCTCATTGGTTCGACGCACACCGTTGGACCTGGAGACGGTGAACTACCCATAAATGTGACCCTAAAGCAGTAGTACACACCTTCAATCTAGCACACGCCTAACCTAGTGCCGGTGTAGTCAATGCCGAGACTCCATAACATACTAAGTTAGGCCTGCTCCATACCTGCATGTGGACATACAATTATGGCTCAGCTTTAGTGGCACACAATCAGTAATACCCCAAATTTAATTTGTTGAGAAGAAATAAATTAGAGAGAAGGACCAATTAGCAAAGCAATTTAATAGAGGATTAGAGGGGATTTTACGCAAAGGTAGACAACCCGGTCGGGCTTTTGGCCCACTTGATTTTGGCCCAAGGTGGGAGAGGAGCAGCCACTACAAGTGGGAGAGGGCAAAACCTAATGCTGCACTAAGATTCTCCGCACCACCTACAGTGCGCCATCATTGCTACTGATGAGCTGCCCCTTGGTCCTTGCTGCTATCTCCTCCGAGGCGCAGCCCTGCTGTTCTTGTCTGCCGCCGGCCAAGCAAGAAGAGGGAGGAAGGTAGAGGAAGAAAGGGAGAAGAAGAGGGAGAAGGGAAGGAGAAAGATCTGGTGATGTTCATCGTGTTCTACAGCGGGTTCTCCAAAGGTAACCCCTGTTCATCGTTCGTTAAAGTCATAGATTTGTGTATCTTAGCAATGTCGGTTCTAGATTGCTTTCTGTTCAGAGATTTGGCGGGCCGTTTTCGTGTCCTTAGATGCAGAATCTGGAGATACCATCTCCTAGAGATATTTAGATAATTCTCTTAGCTTTCAGTGGCCGCCAAGATCACCGGATTCCGACTTACGTATCAAAAGATATGAATTTTTTAGTGTTGCTGTCTTGTTGATCTATCAGTTTTTGGACAGTCTGTAAGAAACAGGGTTAAACCATTAGTTAAAGACGAAATCAGAGGATCTCGATATAACGAAAAATGTAGGTAATTTCCATACCTTTTCATAAAGATAAAGAACGCAAGATTTAGACTTTCATAGCAATAGTTATGGAGGTTTTAGTGTACTGTCCAGAGAACCCGACGTGAATTCTGATGTCTGATAGTTTGGCTTGCTAGGGGGAGTAAATGGCAGAATCAAAAGGGCTCCCCAACTAAGTTTATTTAGGTAATTTAATTACCTTTTCATAAAGTCTAAGATCATCTTGTTTGGATTCCTGAGCAGAAAGTTATGTATTTTAGAAGTTGACTGTCCGCAGTGAACACCAAATCGATCGCTAGAAACTAGAAGATTGGAAACACTTGGGAGTTTAGCGAGTTCAATTGTGTTGTTACTTACGCTTTTGGTCCAGTATGTTGGTCTTAGATTGAGTTATCTTATGTTCAGGTGGGAGCATGATTTCAGGGGCAGCACCCTCTTCGCGTCCACCGTTCTCGCACGGTTGAGGCAAGTATTCGGCTATAGCACGTTTATGTTTGCATGATGTGATTGTGATGTGTCTTGATCGTATTAGCCATGCATACTTGTTTATGAGATGAGTTACCGTTTATCTTGATGACTGCTAGTTATGGTTAAAGATTCTTTAGCATGTTGTTAATGCTTACATGTTAATGTGAACACGTTGAATTCTTGCGAATGAAAGATGTTGTCATGGTGCATATGCATGTTGAGCATGTTGAGTTTTGGTTATGTGGTAACCAAGTTTATATAGTTGAGGTCCCGCCATGCAATGACGGGTTGAGGTCCCACATTCGTGGAATGTGGGCTATGAGCTAAGAGGTCCCCATCATTAAGATGATGGGCAAAGGTCCCTATACATATAGTGTATAGGTCTTGGTCCCTGTGCGTGAGGGGGCACAGCAAGGGTATTCATCGACGGATGAATACCCGCGACACCGGTAAAATGCGAAAGAGATAAAGTTCAAAGGAGCATTGCATTAGTCGCATTTCATAAGTTAAAAGGCTATGATTAGTGTAATGTTATTGTGAATTATCGATGCTATGTTTGTGTTCTTGTTTATGGCCTTGTTGATACTTGCTGAGTCTTTGGGCTCACTCTTGCTTTAATGTGTTTTTAGGTACCAATGGCAGGAACGACTTGCATGGGAGGGAGTAGAAGTTGTTGCACTCACTACCTCACAATCTTAAGGCGCTTGCCACTTAGCTTCATCTCAGAAATAATTAAACTGCTTGAGTATCACCCATAGTTGGTCTTTGGTTTGAGTATTTGACTATTTGTAATAATGAGTTTTACCAGTCCTGGTTATGTTCATTCGATTAACATGCATGTTTGATTGAACTTGATTATGAAGTTGTTGATATATGCCATGATTTATTGTTGAAACCTCGGTATAGTTGCTTAAACAAAGGAGACTCTGCCGAAAATTCGTAACTTGTGCTAGATTGGTTTAGTACCAGTAGCATTCCAGGCTCATTGAGAGTTGGGGTGTTACAGTTGGTATCAGAGCGGGCTTTAGGTCCGTGGTTAATAGAGAAATATTAAATTGACACACTGTGCACAGTAGGTGGGGTTGGGAATTACATTACTTCCGCATTATCTGTGTTATGTTTCATTTGTTGAGCAATTGTTGAATTGCCTCTGTACTATCTTTGTTGTTTATGATATGATATGTTATGATATTTTATATCTATGAATCTAATCTATGATTGCCATGAGATGATCATGTATAATCATATGTGATTATATTTCTTATGCGTGTCGATAATGGTTGTTAAGAAGTGGAGGCCGTGGTTGTGGCTTTGGACTTTGTCAGGTTATACCACCGTTCGTGGTAGACGAATAGAGTAGTTACCCCGAATATCATAGATGCAGGAGTTGAGCGTGAGCTGCTTTAGAAAGTTAATTTCTTTCTTGACCTCAAAATCTTGGTAAATTCTTGTTTTGTGGTGGATGATGAATTTCTCTTGGGTTCGTGGTTCATGTTAGTTGTTGTACGGTCTCTAATGGTTCTCTGAAACAAATATTGTTTTCCGATTGTTGAGCTGTTTTTACTACTTGTGATCTTCCTCAATTGGCAATATTGATAATTCTTTTTTGGTTCCTTCTTTCTCATTGGAAAAGAATGACTCATGTATTTGTTTGATAGTTTGGGTAGTGAGAGGTTCTGTTGCAAGTTTGTTAACATGAGAAAGTTTTGGCTCTATGTATTTCTTTTGGCTTATCCCGAGTGTTGAAGTTTAATGCATCTCTTTTCTGGTGGAAATTGTTAAAATCCTTTTGTGATGCCTTGTTATGGTTAAACCAGAGATTGTAATCGAATAACTCGATATGGTATGGGTATCAAGTTGAGTCATTGGTGTGGTGCATAATTAATATTAATTAGTAACCTTGGAAGTGAAATTGATTAGGTTGATGTTGTCTTCTACTAGTTCTTGATGAACTGTATATATGAGTAGTGACTGAGAGTATGTCCATACCTATTTGGAGTCAAAAGAGATATTAAGAAGTATGGAACCTTGATGAACTAGTCTGGTCATTAAAAATCGTTTAGGTTGCTAGACTTGTTGGGTTCTTTGGTTCCTATGGATTAATTTAGATGTGTGGAAAGGGAAACTAGAGGAAATGATAGATTTACATATTCCCTAGTATGATTAGTTATTAGAATTGTGTACAACCAGTGGAATGGATTGAATAACGGTGGATCTAGAATTTATGGGAGGAGTTCAATGTAATTCTTCTATATAGAATGACGCGATGAATTTGGTTGTAGTGTTGTTGAGACTGTTGATCGATAGGAGATTTCAATTTTTTTTTTGAAGTTTTAGTGTATTTATGCCGAAATCCAAATATGAGGAGGAACAACTGATTATGTGTTTGTTTTTATCCATGTGGTTTGGGAAGGAAAGTAGGTAGCAACTAGATTCCATAATGAAGCCAATTGATAACAACGATGGTTGTAGTATAATTGTTGTGTGATGAAGTTTGAAGTTGAGCATCGCTAAAAGTTGAACTGATATGATATAATAGGTGGCTTATGCCCACATGATTGTGAAATAATCGGATGATAATGTGTCCTTGATGAAAGGGTTTTGGTTGGAGCTTTTCAATTGTGTAGTAGACCCCTTCTAAACCTAAGACGTTGATGTAGTGATGTTGTATGATTTTGGAATACTCTTGTTTTGAAGATGGGATGAAAAGGTAGTATGAAACAATTTGGTGAAACTTTGGGGGCTTTCTAATGAAGCAGTTGATGATAAAGATTCGTGTTCAGAGTGAATTATTCTTGATGTTAGTAAGATTATCTGCAAGAAATTGTGACTTGTGTGTGTGGTGATGATTCTTTTAGAAACAAAAGTAATTTGATCGTCTTTCGTAATTTGGATTTAGTAAAAGTGTTTCGAGTCTTACGGTTGTGATTATTTGGACCTCTTGAGTATTGTGGTGATTGAGTTTGATTTGAGCAAGTGACACGTCGAAAGATTTTCTTGGTTCTTAAGTGGTTCCTGTGATTTGGGTTTTAAGAGCTTATCATGATTAAGCTGGCAAAGAGATGTAGTAATCACGGAGAATAACATTCCTTGTTAAAGGAAGGAGTGAAGCACAAGTATTTGAGATTTAAGTCACGTTTCGCATCTTGCAGTTTATTTGAGTGTGCTTAAACCTATGCAATTGTTGTAACACCCCAGCTCAGCATTGAGCCTGGAATGCTACTAAAATTAAATTAAACTAAACTAAACTAAGACCAATTACAAATTTTCGGCAAAACCTCCTTTGTATATTCAGCTATACCGAGGTTCCAACAATTAATCATGGCATTTATCAATATCTTCATAATCGAGTTCATTCAAGCATGCAGGATAATCTCATAAACATAACCAAAATTTGCTATTCTCATTATTACAGCTTAATCAAACTCAAACCACCATAAGTAATTCTTAAGATTGAGTGGTAGTGCGTGCATCCAAACATCTACTCCTCCCATGCATGCGGTCTTGCCAGTTGTACCTAAAACACATCAAAGCAAGAGTGAGCCCAAAGACTCAACAAGTACCAACAAGGCTAAGAAAATTATCATTCATAGCATCAACAATCCAAGATAAACAATGCACCAAAGTATAGCCTTCATGCTCATGTGAATGCAACCAATGCAATGCACCTTTTCAACTTTATCTCTTTTGCATTTTATGTAATGCGGGTATACAACCGTCGTTGTATACCCTTGCTCGTGCTCCATCGGGCACAGGACCAAGATCCTATACACCACATGTATAGGGACCTTGCCCATCATCTTAATGATGGGGACCTCTTTGCTCATAGCCCACATTCCACGAATGTGGGGACCTCAAGCCCGTCATCTACATGACGGGGACCTCGAACATGCATAGTCACCACGTGACCAATCCTCCAATATGATTACATGATGCACATGAACAAAACTTTAAACCATCATACATATGGATTCACAACAACGACGTGCATGAATAAACTTATTCATACTTCTAGCATTCCTCATCATTGACATTCTTAGCATTCTAGTATCCATGAATAGCACATATATTCATAATACTAGCAAACATGAACAATCCTTCATTAATAATAATTAATCATATCTCAAATATTTACCATCCTTAATCATACATGTCACACTATCAACCTTGCATGGTTAGTACGCATCAAAGTACTAGCACCTTCTATCAAACATTCATACATATTCTCTCAATCAGAGTACTTGCATTCACCAGGATAAAATTGGAACTCATCACAATAACATCAACTTTAACGATAACTAGCATTCATCAAGATAAATGGAAACTCATTACATTAACATTCATGCATGGCTATTACGAGCAAAACACAAACACTCTCAGCATACAAGCATAAATATGCTATAACCCGAATACTTGCCTCAACCGTGCGAGAACGGTGGACGCGAAGAGGGCGCTGCCCCTGGGATCACGCTCCCACCTGAACATAAAGATAACCCCAATCTAAGACCAACATACTGGATCAAAAGCATAAATAACAACACAAACGAACTCGCTAATCTCCCAAGCGTTTTCCAATCTTCCAATTTCTAGCGATCGCTTTGGTGATCACTGCGGACAGTCAACTTATAAAATACATAACTTTCTGCTCAAGAGTCCAAATGAGGTGTTCTCAGACTTTTTGGAAAGGTAATTAAATTACCCAAATAAACTTAGTTGGGGAGCCCTTTTGATTATGCCATCTACTGCCCCTACCAAGCCAAACTACAGAATAATAATTTTCACGTCGGCTTCTCTGGACAGTACACTAAAACCATCATAACTTTTGCTACGAAAGTCCAAATCTTGCGTTCTTTATCTCTCTGAAAAGGTATGGAAATTACCTACAATTTTCGTTATATTGAGATCCTCTGATTTCGTCTTTAACTAATAGATTAACTCAGTTTTCTACAGACTGTCAGGATGTTGACAGATTAACCAGACAGCGGCACTAAACAATTCATAACTTTCTAACCGTTAATCGGATTTTGGCGTTCTTGGCGGTCACCGAAAGCTAAGAACATTATCTACATAACTCTAGGAGACCAAAACTCCTAATTCGGCCTCTAAACACACGAAACTGACCGCACAATAATCTGGACAGAACGCGATCTATTAAACCGACGCAAATCAATCTACCAAACGACATCAACCGCAACTATTACGCATCAAACAACGAAGAACACGCGACGTTACCCTTGTAGAATCGCAGCAAGATGATGAACTCTCCCCACGGTTGATCTCTCTCCTTTCTTCACTTGATCGGCAGCAGGAGCACCGACGGCGAGGAAGGGAGGCACCAATGGAGGGGGGCACCACCATGGAGGAGAGGTGCGCTACAGTAACCGTGCTACAGTGCGGCAGCACTGTAGCTACAGTACATTTAGGTTTTTCCCTTCCTTTTATTGGTGGTCGACCCTCATGGGCCTCTGGTCAAGGCCCAAGGCCCAAGTTGTCAAAAACTGCAGAAACCCCTTTTTATGTCTAATTTCTTTGAACGCTTTCTTCGTAGAATAAATTGGAGTATTACATTAAAACCCTCTTTCTCCTGTTCAATCGCTTTGCTAAAAGAAATATTCCCCCAATTTTAATTATTCTCTCCCGATTTAATTATTCTCTCCCAATTTAATTTTTGGTGTATTACAATTGTTCTATAAGGGTTTATCAAATTTCAAAGGGGATTATGATTTTCTTTTTTTTGGTTGGTATTCGTTTTCAGTAGGGCTTGAGCCCTCGACTGCTGACTTTCCCTTTTGTTTTTCGAGTACTTTGTCTAAGTGACTATCCTTTCCTTGGTCATGTGTTCCCTACGGGTGGCACATGTTTTCCTAGTTGATGAAAATTGATTCCATTCGCTCTTTCGTTTGAGAAAGGATCAACCTATTCGTTTCACCGGAGTCTTCTGAAGTGTTTAATAATTGTAGTTGTGAAACTTTGGGTTGGAAGTTATTCGATGAGTGTTGGAGGATGAAATAATTTCGTAATATAATTCTTTGAGAAGCTTATCTCATTAGAAGATTGTCTTTGGAGGTTAAACTAAATGCATTGTTACAACTAGTAGAACCTATAGCGATTGTGATCCAAGATCTTTTGTTCATTTCGGGTGGAACATTAGAATTATCGAAAACATGGACTCTTGATAAATTTATTAGAGTATCGCGATTGGGTACTTAGTAAGATTGTAGAAGAGTTATGATGGTGAAGTTTAATGAGAATAGCGATGTGGAGAAATCTAAGCGTCGTCTTTGATTAATGGGATAGTAGGGATTGTTGAGTTATTACTAGGTATGACTTGGCTTCATGAATAACCCTCTAGGAGTTAGAATCTTTCTAAAGATAATTTGGTGGGAATATGTTTACATGATGATGTTAAGGATTGAGTATGTTTAGATTGTGGGGGTTTAGTACTCGAATCGAGGATTTCCCAATCTTTTACACTAGAATTTAATTGTAGGAGTCTTAGAGGTCAAAATGGGGCTTGTGGTTTATGCTAGAATCTTGGTCTTCTTGATTATATGTAGAAATAGAAGAACAACAGTGGATCCTGAATAGTGTGTTGATCCTGGGTAGAATCTTTTTGATATAATAAATGAGAATGTGTGATGTGAATTTGAAGTTGATTATCCTTAACAGATTGAGGTGATGTGTTTGTGGGCGAAGTCCATGCTGAGGTGCATTAGAAATTATTTACCAAAGTAACTCTGTTGGTAGAGGAGTTGGCTAGAGAATGTTTGGTGGGGTCAGTAGAGTCTCTCTACAAGAGGTGAATGTCGTATTCAGTTTGAGCATCGCGTGAGGTTGCCAATTTAAGAGTAATGAGTTAGTGTGTGGTACAATGACTTGGAATCCCATGGTTTAAGGAAGGTTAAATTCTTAAAAGAAAGGATTGAGAAAAGAATGTTTTCTCGGGTAATAAAATGCTCTCTTGATTCTTGTTTGAGCTGCGTGTTTATGAGAGAGGTCGTTTGCAATTTGAGTTGGCATTATGTTCACATGTGTGATTCTTTCTGGTTTAGAAAAAAAAAGGATTGATTTGTGCATCCGAGTGATTTCTCCTTTGGCTTACGTGGTGTTATTTGCAAACTCCGTAATTGAAAAGTGGAAAAGTTTTCATGTTAAATCCATAGATTTTGGATTGGGCTCATCTGAAGGGAACATGGTTTTGAGTTGGTTGCAATATGACTCCTTTGTTTTCAGTTGAGTTCTTCAGATAAGGAAGTTGGTAGGCGAGTTCTTTGTGCGTCCCTTGTTAAAGGAGATGTTGCTTGCATAGGTAAAGTAATCGACTGAGAGTTGGAAATAGAGTTCCGTGTGTTTTGTGCAAACGGTGTAATTCGGTACCAAAGAGAAGTTTCGCCAAAGGTGTGTTGGATAGGTCCCGATAGTTACGGGGATTTGTAAGTTGGTGTTTTGCTAGGACCGTCTCGAGTCCAGCGCGGAGTACGCAATTTCTTGTATGCTCCAGTGCGGAGTGAGTACCTAAGTGGTCTGAAGCTTGACTTTTTGTTAGAGCCGTTGGCCAACGAGTAAGACCTTACCTTTGAGAGTTGTGTGTTGATTGTACCTGTAAAGGTCGAGTCGAATGTTGAGGTGTAAGACGTTGATATCCATCAAGGTGATGTGGTCCCCAAGTCCGAGAGGAAAGCGACTTGTGAGTTGGAGTCTTGCATGCGCGAGCAATATCCGGAATTGTTCACAGCAGGTCCGTGGTATTGTTGGTTAAATGGGTGCTTCTTTGGCGTTAAGCGTGATTAGAATTCGGGGTCGAATTCCGTTTAATGGGGGTAGAATGTAATACCCCAAATTTAATTTGCTGAGAAGAAATAAATTAGAGAGAAGGACCAATTAGCAAAGCGATTTAATAGAGGATTAGAGGGGGATTTCTGCAAAAGGTAGACAACCTGGGCCGGGGCTTTTGGCCCACTTGATTTTGGCCCAAGGTGGGAGAGGGAGCAGCCAGCTACAAGTGGGAGAGGGCAAAACCCTAATCTGCTACAGTACCTCCGCACCTGCTACAGTGCCACCGTCATTGCTACAGTAGCTGCCCCCTTTGTCCTTGCTGCTATCTCCTCCGAGGCGCAGCCCTGCTGTTCTTGTGTGCCGCCGGCCAAGCAAGAAGAGGGAGGAAGGTAGAGGAAGAAAGGGAGAAGAAGAGGGAGAAGGGAAGGAGAAAGATCTGGTGATGTTCATCGTGTTCTACAGCGGGTTCTCCAAAGGTAACCCCTGTTCATCGTTCGTTAAAGTCAAAGATTTGTGTATCTTAGCAATGTCAGTTCTAGATTGCTTTCTGTCCAGATATTTGGCGGGCCGTTTTCGTGTCCTTAGATGCAGAATCTGGAGATCCCATCTCCTAGAGATCACCGGATTCCGACTTACGGATCAAAAGATATGAATTTTTTTGTGTCGCTATCCTGTTGATCTATCAGTTTTTGGACAGTCTGTAGGAAACGGGGTTAAACCATTAGTTAAAGACGAAATCAGAGGATCTCGATATAACGAAAAATGTAGGTAATTTCGATACCTTTTCATAAAGATAAAGAACGCAAGATTTGGACTTTCGTAGCAATAGTTATGGAGGTTTTAGTGTACTGTCAAGAGAACCCGACGTGAATTCTGATGTCTGATAGTTTGGCTTGCTAGGGGGAGTAAATGGCATAATCAAAAGGGAAAATTCGTAACTTGTGCTAGATTAGTTTAGTACCAGTAGCATTCCAGGCTCATTGATAGTTGGGGTGTTACAACAATGTTGAGTCCTCAATTGACCATGGCGAGACTATCAATTTCTATTAAGTTACCAATATTCTCATTTTCCAAGCACACAATTTCACCATATCACAATTCTTTCCACCTGCCTCGGTCTAAATCTTTTTTCACCTTGTTGAATAAGTGCAAAACATACCATCAACGAGTGACAACATACAGAACACAGTCTTTCGACAAAGAAGTTCCATAATCTAGTCAAGTTTAGATTTGCAATTCAAACTGATATCAATGACCCATTGCATGACTAAGCATATTTATCGTGTCTAAACAACCCACGTTGGTGCTATGATATTACCAACTAGTAGTTATCCACTCTAGGTCACAAATGATCTTGGTAATACAATAAACAAGGTGGACATAATCAAGTAGGTGCACAGCTAATCCTAAAGTATTAAAGAATTTATTATTTGAAACAACATGCAATAGTTTGAATAAAAGTAATTTTGAAAAATTGGGTGCAATGTGGTCAAAGCACAACTTGCCTTGAAACATGTCTTGGGACTTTGTCTTGAGCTTGATCAACTTCTCCTTCCTCAAACCCTCCTGACGTATTAACGTCTACTCGCAAACAAAAGCGAAAACACAAATAAATACAAAATAGAGCAACAAATGAACTGCAAAAATTAAAGAAAAACTATAGGAAGGTAGAGCTTGAATTTAGATGAATTTAGAGACATGACTGGCTCAATCAAGTTCGTATGAGGAGAATGAGCTCCTAGAAGTTAGTCATTGAGAAAATCAAAGAAAAGAAAAGGAGAGAGAAAGGCGATAGGTGGGACCCACTCGGAAAAGAATTTCAGAATTTAAAGAAAATCCCAAAAATTGGAATAGAGGCTAACAGGTGGACCCACGGTCTATAGACCGGGTCCATGAGTTTATGGGCTCACGGGTCTACAACATAGGGTTCTGACATATGGGTCCAAATGTGAGTAGCTTGGTCCACCGTGGACTAGCTTCTCTCGTGAACTTGGTCCATATATCAATTGTTGGAACCCAAATATGCAAATCTGGACCTCTATGTATACTTGCACTAGTCTAGGACCACGCTAGTGCACATAGTGTCAATATAGATAAACATCATTCCACACAAGGCAAATACGAGAATAATTGACTAATTTGGTGAATAATGATTGTGATGTAGGGCTAAGCACTAAGTAAAGAAAATAGCAGCGGAACCAAAGCAATTCCAACGAAAACCATCGACTTGCCACAGGCAACCGATTGGGGTCAAGGCCTATCAATCAACCTCCTCATGAAACTCCTCCTGAAAAGCAAGTGAAGATTCCTCCACTTTAGAGGAATGATGATTGTAGCAAGAATGGGTACTATAAGTACTTGGCAAGTTCTACCATAGAATGCAATTATACATGATGGCTTGTTTCAAAAGAAATGGCTAATATGGTTATTTTGCAAAAGCAACACTTGCATTTGAATACAAACTGAAAGCGTAATTGAAAATAAATAACAAGAATAATTTAACAAGTATTTTAGAAATATCACATAGCCTAATCAATTTCTTTCATACAACCATATGAGTTTATTCACATAACTGTCGCTCCCAATTGTTTTATCAAAATCTACACCTCGTGTGATATCCTCGAGCATGTCTATGACCACGGACGCAGGTATTTGAATAGATTGATTAACACTCTGCAAATGTTGTACACTTTACCCACATGATATAACTACTGTAGCTAGCACCAATCATAACAAAACCTTTCTGAAACTTCATCTTAATAATTGACTCTCCCGATGTGCATACTGTCGACCCTAACCTCTCCCATTGGCTACACGCACACCGTTGGACCTGGAGACGGTGAACCACCCATAAATTTGACCCCAAACAAAGTAGTACACACCTCCACTGTAGCACACAGTCTAACCTACTGCCTAAGTAGTCAATACCGAGACTCTGTAACTTACTAAGTTATGATTGTCCCAAACCAGGCATGTGGTTGTACAGTTATAGCTCAGTTCAATGGCGCACAAAGTTAAGTCCTTAATTGACCAAGGTGAGACTACCAATTTCGACTAAGTTACCAAGATTTTCATTTTCCAAGCACACAGTTCCACCATATCACAATTGTTTTCACTTGCCTCGGTCTAAATATTTTCCCACCATGTTGATTAAGTGCAACACATGCCCTCAATGTGTGACAACATATGACACATAGTCTTTCCACAAAGAAGATCCATAATCATGTAGTCAAGTTTAGATTTGTAGTTCAAAATGATATCAATAACCCGTTGCATGACTAAGCATACTAATCGTGTCTAACCAACCTACGTTGATGCTATGATATTACCAACTAGTATTTACCACGCTAGGGTGACAAATGATCATGGTAATACGAAGTGGATCAGATCCCCAAGATGGGGGGTGAATTCAGATTCTTTTTGCTAATGGACAATATAAAATCCAATAAGTTCTAACCCAACCAATGTGTCTATGGATTCTAGTGTGATCAAACAACTCCTACACAATTATAGAGAAGTTTAGAAAGAGCAAGAAAGTAAATGCGTAAATGTAAAAGAGACAAGAGACACAACCAATTTTTTTACCGAGGTCTCGGAGATTCAGCGATCTCCCCTACTCCTCGTTAGAGCACTCTTATAAGAGTATTGCTCCGACTTGAAACCATGTAAGGTATCAAGCCTTCCACTTGTGGTAGTCCTTCTCTCCGTATAGGTGGACTCCGAACCTCCACAACCTTCTCGGTGCCTTTCACAACCTCCTCCTTAGAAGGTCACCGAGAATCACGCCTCCAAGCCGTCTAGGAGACGCCGATCTCCAAAGGTAACAAGCCTAGACCATCACTTGAACTTAGAAAGATCAAGCAACTAGAGTGATGCACACAAAGCCTATGCTACCTCTCAAATCTCTCAAAATATGCTCTTGAATCCTCTTAAATGCTCTTGATCTTCCCTTGGTGTTAGATGAACTCGTAGAGTGGCCAACAGAGCTAACAAAGACATCCATGTATTTATAGCCTCCTTGAAGAAACTAGCCGTTACACCTAATTTCCGAGAAAAAAAGACCTTCCGGATCATCCAAAGCCCTTCAGATCACCTCGAAGCTTGATATCCAACGGTCAAAAACTAGCCGCAGCTTAAAGTAACATTCAAAGCTTCCAAATCATCCTTACATCCGGATGATCCTTTCCATCCGGATCATTCGGAATGTACTAGAGTTTCAGCCTGTTCCGAAAACAACTCTCTGTCTCATTGATCCGCTTGATTGTCCGATAGCTTTCGGATCATTCGGAATGCCTGAGTTTCCAACATATTGAAAAACACCCTTCTGGTCCAATGATCCGCTTTCTTGTTTGTTAGCTTCCGGATCATCTGGAATGCATTGAGTTTCCAACATATTGAAAAACACCTTTCTGATCCAATGATCCGCTTGCTTGTTCGTTAGCTTCCGAATCATCTAGAATGCATTGACATTTCTCAAACCTATCCAATAAAGCTCCAACTTTGATTTCGTTGCAACTTCAACTCTTTCAAGGGCTTCCTTTGACTAGAGATGAGCTAAATAAGCCTAGTGTGCATCACTACTAGCTACTCAACCTAACCAAGCTCAGGCTATTAGCCTAGATCCACTTTAATAGTATGGCTAAAACAAAAACAAAAGACCTATTACTACAATGATCCATCCTCGACTCCTTGGATCATTTCTAAAACACAAAGTCCTTAATCTTCAACACATTGCATGCTTTGTCTTCAATGTCCATTTAGGATCAATAAATGGCCCACATATCCAAACCACCATCGAGACCTAACTTGAATTTATGCTACACAAAAGAGTTAGTCCCGATGATTAAGTGATCATTAATCACCAAAACACAAATTAGAGGCCTAGATGCTTACAATCTCCCCCTTTTTGGTGATTGACAACAACCAAACCAACACAAGAGATATAACAGGATTTCAAGTATATGTCATGAGCAAAAGCAAAGCATATACTTGACAAGATAAGCAAATGAAATCTTTGATCCAATAAATAAGGAGGAAATAAAGAACATGATCAAGCTAATAACTCAAGCAAGCATGGGACAACTTATATGTGAGCATGATACAAGATAGACAACATAGCACGCATGCTCAAGCATGACATAAGATAGGTCCACATAATATAAAAAGTCTCCCCTAAGTCTATGCATATTAAGAGATCTTACATGATGCGAGTAGTACTCATATAAGCATAGCACAAGTACTCATACAACCAAAGCACAAGCATAAAACACAAGTACGATCTCTCCCCCTTTGGCATCAAGCACACAAAAAAGGGAAAAGGCTACCCAAAAGTCAAATGCTGGCATCAGACGCGTAGTCGACATCAAGGATTTGAACTGTCGCAACGGACTCGCCGGGCTGAGGATTATGTATAGGAGAGCCAAGAACCACAAGAGTGTGCTATGAGGAAACAGGAGAACTAGGAGCTACAGGAGATGGATGCAGAGCTACTAGACATGAAGAAGTATGGTGAGGTTAAATGAAACCAATAGAAGACAAGATGTGAAAAGATGCACGCCTGGAGTGAGCTGAAAGCCGTTGAGCTGCTGGTAGAATGTGTAAAGGAACTGGATCATCTAGGACAGCTATCGGGCTGAGATCCCTCTCCTCCTCTCTATCAACCAAGTGCTTGGTCTGAGAAGGAGAATAGTCAAGAACACGACCAACCAAAACACTTGTAGAAGAAAAAGGAGCTGATGAAACCAAGGTGTCAACTGTTTGGTAAGGATCAGCTGGAAGCGTGCACTAGGCGACTGAACTGTAATAGGATCTACTGCTGCCGTTGAGACTGAGGCTGGTGGTCGCTGTAAATATGTGTGAATGAGTAGGCGACTGATCCGATGCAGGAGGAGAAACTTTTGAAAGATGAGGATAAGGAATGAGCTTCTTGAGTTCCTCATCTTTTCCACTAGGGTGACCAAGATTTGTGACCTTCTTGCCCTGTTTCCTAATAAGCGATTGAACATCCTCCCAACAGTAATATAGTTGATCATTTACCATCCAAATGGCTCTAGTCAAGTTTTGTTGCTGAAGGCGAATGTCTCCACAGAAAGTGACGAGAAAATTCCGAAGAGAAACTTGGTCATTATGTTGCATTTCCAACTATTTTTCAATGTGATCAATGGTAGCTATCGCACCAGAATTACTTGCCTTAGAATCGTGAGTGCTTGGTTCAATCTCTTCTCTGTAAGGACAACCGGAGGTAGATCGTCAGCTAGATCAAAATTTGGATCACTGTCATCATCATCATCTAGTTCAACATCTGAAAGTGGATCCCAAAAGTTAAACAATCCATGTGGCTCATGATGATCAAAAGGTAGAGGATCTTGGTACGTAGCATCATCGGCTTCTGGATCTAGTGGAGGAGGAGTAGCATGCTGTCTAAGGCATTTATCCTGAGCAGACAAAGCTTTGTAAGAAGCAATGAATCTGGGATATTGGTCATGAGTTAACTGAGGTATTCAACGTGTATTGAGAAACATCTTAACAATGTATGGAGCAAAAAAAGCATGCGGTTGGTGGTTTTGATGGCATCCTGCATTTCCCCAACCATTAGATCAATGAAATCTATTGCCTTGCCATCCATCAAGTAATGTAGCAACCAACCCATAAGAGCACTAATTTCCTCTCTAGATCCCTTCCTTGGCAAAATAGTGTATCGAGTCACACATAAGGTTACAAAAGCCTCTCGAGTAAGCTGTGCCTGGACCTTCCAATTAAAATTTTCAGATCCGGATCTAGATACATGTGATGGATCACCGAGAAGGTGGTACACCATCCGCATGACCTCGATGACTAGTGGGAAAAGCAAGATTGTGAAGTGAGTTGCCACCAGAGTAATTCTAAGAAGGTTTGACATATCTTCACGATCAAGCGGCATGTGCTCACTCCCAAACATGAATGAAATGTACTCTCGGTTGTCATGGATCCACAGAGTGGCATAGAATTGGAAAATGATACTGTCCAACCACCTCATTGGTTTAGTCTCAAGAAGGTCTGTGAGACCACGGGTACAAAATGAGGACGGATGTCTGTGCCATTTGCAAACTCATTGATAGCTTCCCAGTCAATTCATTTGTGATTTCGAATTTTGTTATTTTTCTCAAGAATGACTGCAATATCTTTCTATACAACTGTCCAATAAACATCTGTCCCAACTTCTGTGATCTTCTCTCGCTTTGGAGGGAACCATTTAGATTCTGCAACTTTCCTCACTTTCCTCATCTTTTCAGCCTTGTATGCCGAGTAATCAATAGTAGCATATCTGGCATTTCGATTAGGGTCAAGTCAGGGAAGAGTTACACCAGTGAGATATCCTCCAAGACCTACTCTGGGTCCTGTTCGCCTTCTATCTTGGCGGCTTAAAGTTGATCGACCACGAGACGAAGGAGTAGTTGTCTCATTGATTGGGGTATGAACTGAAGGTGACTGGTGAAGGGCAACGGGTAGGCTACACTAGCGCAAATTAAAAAAAAAATTCTACCCGTAAACCAAGATCACTGCAGTTATAGATCACGGTCTTACCACTAGACGCGCAGGTGCGGAAGTTGATGCAGCACGTCGGGGCAGTGTAGTCGTACTAAGTTGATGCAATACGTTGGGGCAGAGTAGTCGTACTACTTCCTCGTCGTCGTCGTGGCGTCCCATGTGAGGACCCCGGTTTATTCGGCTTGTACTGCTTAACCACCCACTTGGTCCTAGCAAAGACAAATCAAATAAACTAAGCCTCGAGATATGTATACTTCTAAATGCGATACACACCCGTTACAAAATCATGCATCGATTCCATTCATACACATAGAGCCAAGCAAAAGCAACAATCGAAAGACATACATAATATAAAGAGAGTTATTACAAAAGAGAGGCCGACCGCCAAATAACGATAAGTAACTAATATAAACAATGAAGCAAAAGGGCCATAAGATGGCTATAAACAAAAGCCAATCGGTGTGCCTTTACCCACAAGGCAACCAACCGACCGCCAAGCTAATCGCTCCAGACACCGCCACAACAAATCTCACAAAAGTGAGGCCCTCGAGCTCTTCCTCCGCAACAAAACAATTAAGATAGCATCCGAGTACAAAATTGTTTTTGTACTCGCAAGACCGACGTGTAAGATAATGTAACTATAATTAGCTACATGCAAGCTTTATTTAAGTGGATGAGGCTCGACTTATTTTCAGATAAAGCAAGTTTGATTTGCAATAAGGTAATACATTTGAAAGCAAGTTTGCAATTAATTCTATTGTTCAAATAAAAGTGAGACGAGTATAACAATAGATAGAGAACAACAATGTCCTAGCAAAGGACTAACCCAATAGTCACCACAACAATAGCATGAAGTACCCCTTCATACCACCTGTCAAGTTTAAGTTTTTAAAAGGTTGTACTCTAGTTCTTGCACCACTTACCAAGCATGTCTATAACCTAGGACGAGGCTATTCGAATAGTTTTAACTCGCAGGGTGTACCAATGTACCCACACGATAGACCGCCTTTCCACCAGCCACGGTTAGCATACTTCCTTTGGTATGCAGGCACGGCTAAGTCTAACAAGACACTTTCCAATGGACGATGCTAATTAAGAGTCGCGAACCCACGGAGAAGGACACATTAGATGCCCTAACCAGGTCTGCTAATGCTCCCCTCCAATGTAACAACCCTAAGTTAGGGTTTGTATTCCAAATGTAAATTATGAGGAGAAATAAAAAACTTTTGATGTCTCATGAAGTCATTTGGAAGTTTTCCAAATGTTCCCTAAACAATTTCCAAATCTAAGATTTAATTCTTGTGAATGGAAATGGTTGTCATCAAAATTCTTGACCTTAAACTTGTGATCATCCTCTGCAAGTATTTTTCCTGTCATCTTGACCATCCTAGCTACCTCTCTGAAAATTTTCGCAATTTTTAGATTTTGTTTGCTATTTCAAATGGCCAAGTCAAACCAGTTTAGAAATCTGGTCAAACCTCTGGACAGCAGCTTGTGAATTTTCTTGGGAGAAATCTAGTGCATGAAAATTCCTGGAAACTTTACACAAGGTTTTTCTCCGTCCTAGGAAGCTACCATAAAAATTTTGGAATTTTTGGGGCTCTGGAGCTATCTCTAAAAATTCCCCAAACCTTCTCTGCCCCTTTTGATTTCAAATCTGGAATCACTGTTGGTCAGGCTCAGACCCGAGCCCGACTTAAACTCCGACCGGACTGCTTGTCTCGGCTTGACCCAACCGCATCGGCGCCGAACCCAAACGCGAGCCGAGCGCTGCTGACCGTCCGATGCTTATCGTGCGGCTCACGTGCACCCGATGCAGTCGACCAGTCCGATTGCATCAGTTGATCCCGTCCGTCCATCTCAAATCGAACGTTCGATATCTTCTTGATCAATCGGACTCCAACTCATTGCGCCTCACGACGGCGTGGTCCCACCGCAGCCCTTCCTCCACGTGTGCGCGCGCCGCGCGCCGCTTCGCCGCTTCTCTCTCGCGCGCCACTCTCCACCGCCCCGCGCATGCGTGCCGCCGCCACGCCGCCGCCGGTCACCTCGCCGAGCTACCACCCCACCTCGCTGCCTCCGCCTCCTCTTCTTAAGCCGCCGAGGCTTCACCTACCCCATTTTCTTGCTCCTCCTCCGCCCATTTCCTCCTCGAGCTCCGGAAGCCGTGAGTGCCGCCGCGCCTCCGGCGTTCGGCCGCCCGGCGATCTTCGAGCTCGGCCGATCGCGTCACGGCGTGTTCCGCAACCCCAGGAAGTGAACCCCTCAAGAAATTCTGGGTTTCATCGCCTGTGGAGCCGCGAGCACTCCTTCTTCTCCAACTCCGGCCGATTCCTAGCTCCGTAAGCATCCTCCGGTGTCCCTCTACCCTACCCCATCACTCACTCGTTCTCTCATTCACCTCAGGTCCCTGTCGTCGTTGACCGCCTTGCGCCGCCGCAGGCTCTCGTCGCCGGGCCATCTCCGGCAGTCACCTTAGCTCCGCGTCATCCCGGTGAGTTCCTGGTAACCCACTGATGCTCATGCGCGCGCTAGTTTTCACCTTCTTCTTCTCTGGCGTAGTCGCCCCTTGTCACCTCCACGGTAGGCCGCCGCGCTCCGTCGCCACGCCGCCACAGTGCTTCTCCGGCCAGCCCGTGACCACCTTTGGCTTCAGTGGTCCGCAAGCAACCCATTTTGGCCGTCACCTCGACCGCGCCGCCACTCCTTCGCCAGCGACAAATCCAGGTCCAGAGCTAGCCCGAGCCCCTCTGTTCTTCGGCTGTGTCTCCCTCTGTTTCACGGACAGTGGGGCCCACCTCCCTTAAGCCTTGTAGTTAGCTGCTAATCAATCTTATGATTGTTATTAGTTCACTCTCTTGCATGATCAAAATTGGAATTGAGGTTTGGAGGAAAGTTAGTCACTGGTTCTCTGTAATTGTTTCTGTGTTGTCATTGTTTTCCTATTGTCTGTAATCTGAACTTGGTAGCATTGCTTGCTATTCTATTTTGTTAGTGCTTGTTGTCTCCCCTAAGTTGTAGTGGTTAGCATGAAGGCATTTAGTTAGTATCTTTAGGTTTCAAAGCTCTTGTTGTCATGAATGATCAAAGAGGTTGTTAGATGACCGTTGTTTGTCTCTGTACTTGTGGTTCTTGCTTTTACCAGTATAGTAAGGCCTTGTAGTAGTAGCATGCTGAAATTGTTAACCTTGCTTTATTGTGGGTGTGATGCTTAGGTGTGTTTCTAGCTGAATTTTATTAAAAGCCCAACCTCGCTTAGAAAATTGTTAGCACCTAATAGTCTGCTAATTAACTAGTTAGTGTTTCAATAGCTTCTTGTAGGTTTAAGTGATCTTATCACTAATGTTGGTTGTTTAGAATAGCTAGTTGTTTAGATGTGGTAATTTGATGCTTAGTTAATAGATGTGCACACAATCACCATCAAAGTCTGTCGAAAGATTAAAACATGTAAGAGGATTGATTTTGTGATTAGCTTGGTAAGTAAGTAAGTTTTGGTAGATCAATCATGAAACCATGTCTAAATTTAAATCATCTCCGTAGCAGACTAATTTGTTGTTCCTATTGTATTAGTCTAGCTTCTGTGTTTAGATTTGTGGTTGCTTTTGAAATTTTGAGTTTTGTCGGTGTTATTGGTTCTTATTTGTTGTTTTGCTCGATCGATAGATTGCGGCATTTAGTCCGTGTTATCGAGAGTGATCCTCTGCAACAAAGTTGAGCATCCCGAGCAACAAAGAGCCAGTGCAAGCGCTTGATCATGTTAATCCCAGATTTTAAAGCCTAATATTTTGTTTCAACTGTATGTATGCATCGCTTAATTTGTGTTAAATTGGTTAGTTAATCCTTTAGATGCATAATCTGTAGGTAAATGATTATCCTCTACTACCGAGCCTAGGTTATTTGTGTGATTAGAGATCGTTGGATGATCTCTTGTCACTTAGTAGATACGATTTTAACCGCTTAGACATGCTTAGTATTGGTAGAAATGGGCGTTATCGACTTAGTCGGTAACCTTGATCACAAAATTTACTATAACTTTATGTTTCAAAGATTTTTACTATGCTTAATTGTGAAAACAAAAATGAAAATAAAATGATTTAGACTTGGGCACTGTGGTATGTTGGTGTGATCTGTTGGGTGTGACTGGAATGGTGCCCGAGTCAATTAAGGACCGAACATCTTGTGAGTACCTGTTATCCAGGCATTTTGGCGTGCTAACCACACTAGAGTATATGGGACCTCTCTTGACCTAGTACTTTGGCGTGTATTGGCTCCGGGTCGTAGGAGGTCGCAGGAGGGATGGTGTTGGGAGCATGGTAGTTGTCCGAAAAGCTTTACCCCGCAAAGGTAGTTGTCTTTTCGGCTTTACCATGTAAGCGTATGGATTTCTATCCATACGAGCGGCTCGTAGTTAATACACAATATTGGAAAAAGTCTCGAGGACTTAGTCAGGCTGCATACCTTCGGAAGTGTGCTTTGGCTTAAAGGCGGTCTGAAGTGTGGGTACAGTGGTACACCCCTGCAGGGTTAAAACTATTCGAATAGCCTCGTCCTAGGTGATGGACACGCTTGGGTAAGCTTTTCAAGAGTTAGACTACAACCTTTTAAATTAAAACTTGACGGGTGGTACGAATATGGGATTCGTGGTATTTTTTTGGTGACTTTTGGGATAGTCACTTCTAGGTTGTTTATCTTTACTCTTTTGCTATTATTATCCTTACTGTTATTTCAATTAAAAATGAATTGCAAACTTGCCTTCAAACTGTATTACATTATTGCAAATAAATTTGGCTTTGTGCAAATGAAACATATGACCTCCACCAAATGAGCCTGCATGTAGCATATTAACAGGTATGCTAGTTCACACGTCAGTCTTGCGAGTACAAAAACAATTTTTGTACTCAGCTGCTTTGCTTAATGTTTTTGTTGCAGAGGAAGACGGTGAGCCCCAAGGGCCTCACTTCTGTGAGTTCTGTTGCCGCTTCGTGTACGACGACTAGGCTTGGCGGTCCGGTCAGATGCCTTGTGGGTTGAAGGCACGCTGATTGGCTTTGTTTATAGCCATCTTATGACACTTTTGCTTCCGCTGTCTATCTTCTGTTATTTGTGTATCTTTTGGCCGTCCGCCCCGGTCTGTAACACCCATGTTGTTACTACGCTTGGTAGTGTAATGTTTGGACTCTATGTTTGGAATGGAGTTGATGCATAATTTTGTGGTGAGGTATGTATACTGCTTTCTGGGAAGTATACATATCTCGAGACTCGGTTTACTTGATTTGTGATGCTAGGACCAGGTGGTTGGCTAAGCATTACAAGCCAAATAAATTGGGGTCCTCACAAAGTTGGTATCAGAGCCATCCTGACCGTAGTAACCCAAGCGTAGTCGTCCTTAGGATATTTTAAGGAAAGCTTATTTTCAAATTATAAAAAGGTTTATGAAAAGCTAGGCAGATTCTCAGATTTTACTCCTTACCTATCTTAGCTTTCCACTCTCATCTTACTCTAATTTGAGTTTTAAAACTTGGTTTCTCTCTTTCCTTTCAAAAGATAGTTACTTATCCGGTAGGATTAGTTTTGGGAGAACCATGAGAGATTAATCTAACTAAAACTTGTGGGAAGGTAAGGGTAAAATGTGTTGTAAGTCTGCTAAGTGTCTAAATTTTGTCATTGGCTTTGTGACTTGAAGTTTTGCTTTTAGTTCGTCTTTGTTTTAAACTATTTCGTTGATTTATCGATTTCTTGCTCTCGCTTATCACTAACCTATCTTAGTGAAACAGATGGCGGAGAACGCGTGGCGATCACCACCGGTCATGATGAGGAGCTTCCTCCTCCGATCATGGTGAGGTTCTCGCCGATCGAGCGAAACCGCATGGACCAGACGCGCATTTTGGAGGTTATTGCTAGGAATACCTCCACTCGCCGTGCCTCGGATCCGAGGTGGCGGGCACCGCATCGCGAGGACTTGCAGAGTTCCTCCGCACGCACCGCCGACCTTCTCCCGCCTCGAGGATCCTCTCGATGCGGATGATTGGTCGCGCATGGTTGAGCGAAAGCTCAACATAGCTCTCGCCGAGCCCGGAGAAGGCACTCTTCGCGCCCCACCGCCTTGAGGGCGCAAAGACTCTCATGGTGGGAGAACTACTCGCCATGCAGCCCGCGGGCCATGTGGTCTCGTGGGAGGAGTTCAGGTCTGCTTTTCGTCGGGCCCACATTCCCGATGGCCTGATGAAGCTGAAGAAGAAAGAATTCCTCGCGCTCAAGCAAGGGCGCAAGTCTGTGACGAGTACCTGTACGAGTTTAATCATTTGGCTCGTTATGCTCCGGGGAGGTGGCCCTGATGAGGCTAGCAGAGAAGTTTATGGATGGCCTCGTCCGAGGAGCCGCAGACAGCCGTCTATTGTGGACTTCCGACTTTCGTGCCTTGGTTGATAAGGCCATTGTTGCCGAGCACAAGGCAAGGCGCTGGGTGAGTCTCGCAAGCGCAAATGGGAGGCCCATCGACCGCACAGCCGCCTCACTGCGCCCTCGGTGGGCGGCACTGGGCCCGTTCTTTTGCTCCACCAAAGACCGAGGCCAATCGCACTCAGCCTCGCCCACCGCAGCCGTGAGCCACCACGTGCGCCTGCGATCCAGCAGCCGGGTGGCCTCCGCAATCCGGCGGCTGAGGTTACTTGTTTCCGCTGCCACAACAAGGGCCACTACGCCAACGCTTGCCCTCAGAGTGTTGGAGCAGCCACTCGTCCTAATGGAGGACGCGGCAGGGAGAGGTCACCCACCGACCGTAAGATCATCCGTAAGGCCCGTGGTGCAAGCGGCGGTCGAGTCAACCATCTTTCACCGAGGAGGCTGTGGAGGCGCCGATGTTGTGATGGGTACACTTCTTGTCAATTATCGCCCGCTGCAGATTATTTGATTCGAGCATCGCATTCTTTATTTCAAGATCATTTGCTGCTGCTAGTGGTCTTCACCGTGTTCCTTTGGGAGTTCCTTTGCTCATTCGCTCTCCGGGGTCGGAAATGAGAGCTGATTTAGAATATCGGGATGTTCCTATTGAAGTCAAAGGAGTGGGATTCTTGGCAAATCTCATCCTGCTCAACTCAGCAAGTCTGGATGTGATTGTTGGCATGGATTGGTTGTCCCAACACTTGGGGCAAATCGATTGTGCCAGGAAGATTGTCTATCTCACCAGCCCTTTAGGCGAGCAGGTTGGATTTTCGCCGCAACTGCAGGAACCGTATCTGTGCATTGGAAGCGAAGCCGCCTTGCAGATTCGTGATGTCCCCATAGTATCGACTTTGTGGATGTCTTTCCGAAGATTTGCCGGGATGCCTCAAAGGCGAGACCTTGAGTTTGTCATTGAGTTGCTGCCGGCACCACTCCTATTTGAAGGCACGTGACGGATGCCTCCCAATGAGCTAGAAGAATTGAAGAGGCAGCCCGTGAGCTCCAAGCAAAGGGTTTCATCCGTCCCCGCCATCTCCTTGGGGTTGTCCGTGATCTTTGTGAAGAAAAAGGACAAGACTTTGCGCATGTGTGTTGATTACCGTCCGCTCAATGAGGTGACGGTGAAGAACAAATATCCTCCGCCCGTATTGATGATCTGTTTGACCAGTTGTCCGGAGCCCAGGTGTTCTCAAAGATTGATTTGAGATTGGGGTATCATCGTCGATCGATTCGAGGATATTCAAGACGGCTTTCACTACTCGTTATGGTCTTTACGAGTATACCGTCGTGTCTTCGGCTTAACCAATGCTCCACTTATTTCATGAACCTCATGAACTCGTTATTCATGGAATATTTGGATAAGTTCGTGGTGGTGTTTATTGATGATATTCTTATCTATTCCAAGATCAAGAAGAGCATGCCGAGCATCCAAGATTGTTTTGGGCAAATTATGGAGCACCACCTGTATGCTGAAATTCAAGAAATGCGAGTTCGTTGAAGGAAGTGGCATTCTTGGGCCATGTTCTTTCGGCGGAGGCGAGCTGTGGATCCCAAAGAAGGTCGATGTTCTATCTTGGGTCACCAAGTCGGGCCATCGATGTGCGGAGTTTTCGGTTTAGCGGGCTACTACGCGCTTTATCGAGAACTTCTCCAAGATCGCAGTCGATGACCGAATTGCTCAAGAAGGACAAGAAGTTCGTGTGGTCCTCTCGCTTGTGACAAGAGTTTTCGTGAGCTCAGCGGCGCTTGACTTCACTCCAGCTTACTCTTCCGATGCCCACGAGTTTCGATATTTATTGCGATGCCTCTCGCCGGGGACTCGGTGTGTTCTTATGCAAGGAGGCAAGGCGGTTGCCTATGCATCCAGCGATTGAGACCTCACGAGCTCAACTATCCCACCCATGATTTAGAGCTTGTCGCAGTGGTTCATGCACTCAAGATTTGGCGGCATTATCCGATCGAATCGTTGTGAGGTGTATTCGATCACAAGAGCTTGAAATATTTGTTCACCCAGCCAGATCTGAACCTCAGGCAGAGGAGATGGTTGGAATTGATCGAAGATTATGAAATGGGTATTCAGTATCATCCTGGCAAGGCCAATGTGGTTGCTGATGCACTTAGCCGAAAGGTGTATTGCAATACTTTGATGATCCAAGAGCAGCAACCGACACTTCTTGCAGAATTTCAGCGTCTCAACTTGGGTTTGGTTGAGCATAGTTCCCTCGCTGCCTTGGTTGTGCAACCAACCTTGGTGGATCAAATCAAGTCAGCACAACAATCAGATGTTGGTGTGGGTAAAATCAAGCAGAACATCAAGAATGAATCAGCCTAGTGCTTCACAGAAGATGAGCACGGTGTTATATGGTTTGGGCAGCGTCTCGTGGTCCCAAAGGTCCCAGAGTTGCAGGATTTGATTCTCCATGAGGCCCATGATTCGCCTTTGTCCATCCATCCCGGGGCCACCAAAATGTATCAAGATCTGCATCAGAGATTCTGGTGGGCTCGCATGAAGCGCGAGATTGCCAGGTTCGTTGCCAGATGCGATGTATGTTGTCGTGTCAAGGCCGAGCATCAGCGTCCAGTGGGTCTTCTTCAGCCCTTACCTATACCAGAGTGGAAATGGGATTCTGTGGGCATGGATTTCATCACCGGTCCGCCTGCATTTCTTCGGGAAGGATGCTATCCGGTGGTTATAGACCGGTTGACAAAGGTAGCACACTTTTTGCCGACGTACCACCCTCGGTGTTAGTAAATCGCGGATCTCTATATCTCCCGCATTGTGAGCTTACATGGTGTGCCACGAACGATTGTGTCGATCGTGGCTCTCTTTTCACTTCGGCTTTGGCACAGCTTTATGGAGGCCATGGGGACCGTCTTTCTTTCACCACCTATCATCCTCGATGCATGGTCGATGGAGCGAGTCAACCAAGTTCTAGAAGATATGCTCCGTGCATGTGTTCTTTCCTATGGGAAGAATTGGGAGAAGTGCCTACCGCTTGCCGAAGTTCTCCTACAACAACAGCTTCGAGCTAGTCTCGGTATGGCACCGCTTGAGGCTTTGTATGGGAGACGATGCGAGAACCCCATTGAACTGGTCGAACCGGGAAAGACGGTTCTTTGGTCCAGATTCAATCAATGAGGCGGAAAGTCAAGTGCGCTTGATTCGTGAGCACTTGCGCGAGCTCACCCAGCAAAAGAGCTATGCAGATCGGCGCCGCCGTGAGTGAGTTTCTAGCCCAATGACTTTGTGTATCTCAAAGTCTCACCTCAAGGGTCATCGCTGCGTTTGGTGTCAAGGGCAACCGCTCCTCGATATGTCGGGCCGATCGCATCATCAAAAAGTGGGAGCTGTTGCATACAAGTTAGAATTGCCGCTACACTCGAAGGAGTGCATGATGTTTTCCATGTATCACAATTGAAGAAGTGCCTCCGTGTTCCAAATTGAGGAAACGCCATTGGAAAATATCGATGTGCAAGAAGATCTGCCTTATCGTGAGCGCCTGCTCGCATCCTCGAAGAAGTGAACGAAGAACGAGGAACCGTGTGATCAAGTTTCTTAAAGTTCATGGTCGAATCACTCCGAGGATGAAGCCACTTGGGAGCGGAAGATCGTCTCCGCGCATCACCCGCCCTTCTTTTCTCAGTTGATCGTAATCTCGGGCAGATTCTGTAAGGGGAGATTTGTAACAGCCCTAAGTTAGGGTTTGTATTCCAAATGTAAATTATGAGGAGAAATAAAAACTTTTGATGTCTCATGAAGTCATTTGAAGTTTTCCAAATGTTCCTAAACAATTTCCAATTCTAAGATTTAATTCTTGTGAATGGAAATGGTTGTCATCAAAATTCTTGACCTTAAACTTGTGATCATCCTCTGCAAGTATTTTTCCTGTCATCTTGACCATCCTAGCTACCTCTCTGAAAATTTTCACAATTTTTAGATTTTGTTTGCTATTTCAAATGGCCAAGTCAAACCAGTTTAGAAATCTGGTCAAACCTCTGGACAGCAGCTTGTGAATTTTCTTGGGAGAAATCTAGTGTATGAAAATTCCTGGAAAATTTACACAAGGTTGTTCTCTGTCCCAGGAAGCTACCATAAAAATTTCGGAATTTTTGGGGCTCTGGAGCTATCTCTAAAAATTCTCCAAACCTTCTCTGCCCCTTTTGATTTCAAATCTGGAATCACTGTTGGTCGGGCTCAGACCCGAGCCCGACTTAAACTCCGACCGGACCGCTTGTCTCGGCTGGACCCAACCGCATCGGCGCCGAACCCAAACGCGAGCCGAGTGCTGCTGACCGTCCGATGCTTATCTTGCGCTCACGCGGCACCGATCGAAGCCGACCGGTCCGACAGCATCGCTTGATCCCGTCCGTCCATCTCGATCGAACGCTCGATATCTTCTTGATCAATCCGACTCCAACTCGCTGCGCCCGCCGACAACGTGGTCCCACCTGCAGCCCTTTCTCCACGCAGCGCGCGCCGCCGCCGCTCTCTCTCGCGCCGCTCACTGGCCCCGCCGCATGCGTGTCGCCACATTGCCTCGCCGGTCACCTCGCCGAGCTACCACCCCCACTCGCCGCCCGCCTCCTCTTCTTAAGCCGCCGAGGGCTTCACTGTCGGGACCCAAAATGCACTCTGGACCCTCTGTATTCTCGCACTAGTCCAGATCACGCTAGTGCACACAATGGTAACATAGGTGAATATCAATCCACACAAGCGAAATATAACATAAACGAATAGTTTGAGTAACAACTTAGAGTTTTGACCTTAAGGTCGGGTTACAACTTATTGCCACGCAGGCTAACACTAAAGAAATACTGCAATGAACGAAATAAACTCCGCAAACTCCAATCAAGACACCACAGCAACCGATCGATCGATGACCTAGCGATCAACCTTCTTCCACAAACTCCTCCTCAAAGGTGAAGACTCCTCCACTTCTATAGGTTTGGACGCAAGTTTTACAACAAGCATGAGTACACAACCGTACTCGCAAATCATACCACAGAATGCAATATATAGATGCAGGCTTATTCCAAAGGAATGGCTTCTGTGGTTATTTTGCAGAAATGCAACATTTGCAATTGAATACAAATAATAGATTGAAAGCATAAGTTAAAACAAATAAGCAATAATAATTTAATGCTTGTTTCCACAAAGGCACACAACTAATCGATTAATTCACATGACCATATGATTGAGATCACACAGTTCCCAATCCCACATTTTATGAACACTACCCCTCATGTGAAATCCCCGAGCGTTGTCCATGACCGAGGACACAGCTATTCGAATAGATTGATTAACACTCTGCAGAGGTTTGTACACTTTACCCACACGATATAACCAGTGTGGCCGCACTGATCATAACAAAACAGTTCGGCAACTTCGTCTCAACATTGACGTTCTTATTCACACAGTCCCATATCACAAAGCTTAACCTATCCACCTGAACCCCAATGTTGAAACTCTGTAACCTACTAAGTTAGGCCTGTCACCAGACATGTGGTCGTACAGTATAGCTCAGTTCAATGGCGCACAAAGTTAAGTCCTTAATTGACCAAGGCAAGACTTCCAATTTTTCTAACTAAACCACACAGATAAATCCCAATCACAAAGCCACCAGCTCACACAAGATTCACCACTTGCCTCACCCAAATCCTTTACCACCTGGGCTGGTTTTAGTGCAACACATGCCATCACGAAGTAATAACACATAGCACACAGGTTTTACACAAAGTTCCATAATCACATAGTCAAATTTAAAATTGCAACTCGAGTTATGATGATGACTCGTTGCATGGCTAAGCAATCTACTCAGACTAACCAACCCACGTTGGTAATACCATAGCACCAACTAAATATGAACCAATCTAGGGTGACAAAAGATTATGACATACAATAGACAAAGTGGATATAACAAATTGGATTAATAGCTAAACCCAAAAGAATTTAAATAATTACTTAAAGTAAATGCAATAATTTAAATCAAAGTAATTTTAAAACTGGGATTAAAAATGATCAAAGGTATAACTTGCCTTGGAATAGGTCTATGTACTGGTCTTGAACTTGGTTGAAGCCTTCTTCGACAAAACCCTCAAGTATCGACGTCACGCACAAACGAAGCAAAACAACCAAAACAAATAAATAACAGAGGCAAAACAAACTCCAAAAATAAATAAAATAATAATTAGGTAGATCTCGAATTTAGACAAATTTAGAAATTTGAATGGGCTCAATCGGAGTTAGGATGCAAAGTTATGGTTTTGAAGATTGAAAATACATAAAATACGAAAATCAAGATTTCATGAATTTCCCAAATTATTTTCCTAAAGGAAAATCAGATTATTGCGCAAGTCGCGCCGCGAGGACGCTCGACGGGTGATTGTTGATCCGGCTGTGGGTCCCACTGCCGCTGTTTTCGCTCACGGTAGACTAAGTCTACCGAGCCACGGATCTCGAGACCGGCGGACAGCCCACGTGTACCCACGCGGTCGCCACGTAGGTGACACGCGGTGCGGCCGCCGAATCGGGCGATGAGGTGGCTCGCCACGCGCTCCCACGCCAGTCGGCGGTGACCGAGCGCGGTGGCGCGACAACGGCGAGCGGCGGCTCGCCGGGCGCGAGTGGCACCGGCGTAGGCCGAGGATATTGCGCACCTAATGGGCTAACTCCGTGGTCGGTGCACCGAGGTGGCCGACGGCGAGCTTGAGGCGGCGAGAGAGGCACGTGTTGTCGGTTTGAGATCCGGCGAGGTTCGGTGAAACGGAGGCCACCCGGTGTAGCTCACGTCCGCGCGGCCGGCGGGTAGCGATGATGTCCTCGCGCACCGACGGCGGCAGAGGGCTCACCGGAGTTGGTGATGAAAGAACCCTAAAACCGAAAAGGTGGCGCGCAGGATCCTCTGTGGAGCTAGGTGGGGTTTCAGTGCGCTCAACAAAGCGAACCCCGGGCTTTTATAGGGTCGGGAGGGCTAGGTGGCGGCGACGAAACCCTAGAGGAGTCCGAAAGAACCCGAGGCGAAAATCCGAGTTTGAAGGGAAACGAGATAAGATTTTACCGGCAATGGATACGGGAGATAGGAGATACGATTTGGCGAAGAAAACGAAAGGTTTTCGCTTGGAAAGTTCTGTTGTCTGATGGGGCTTCGAGGGCTCCAATGGCGGATGCGGCCGGCGTGTAGGCGACACCAATCTCGCGAGGAGGACGACAATGCGCTGGGCCCACTGGCAAGAAAGATTTGAGGCGGGGATAAGGCATGGCGAGCTGGCCGGCTGGAAGTCGGGTCAGAAGCGGTGCACAGCGAGAAAAGAAGATTGGGCCGAGAGATTCGCCCGAGACTATTCGAGATTTTAAATAGGTTTTCCAATTTAGAAAATACCGTAAATTCAAATAGGCAATAGAAAATAGCAAATGAACTCTAAAAATTCTAGAAAAATGTAGAAAATATATCCGAGCACATAGAACCCAAATAAAATAGTTTTGTTTAATGTTCATGTTGGGATTATTCACATTAAATGTTTTTGATTGTAAAGTCCAATATTAAGCTTTTGAAATTAAATTCAAATAAATCCAAATGGTGAATTTTTCCTGCTAACTATTTAAAAGATTTTTAAGCTCGTAAATTTGGGATGTTACAAACTTCCTTAAAGGAATCTCGACCCCGAGATTCAAAGCTAGCTAGAGAAAAGGTTAGGAACTCGCTTTCGGCTCTTCTTCACGCTCCCACGCCGCTTCTCCTCGAAAGTGGTTGCTCCATCGACCTTGCAAAAAACGAATGCCTTGCTTCGTGAGGCGCTCATGACATCCAAAATCTTGACCGCTGCTCTTTATAGGTAAGATCCTCCTTCAAAACAATTGATTCTAACGGGCTTGCTCTTCCGCACACACGAAGACACTTCTTCAATCGCGAGACATGAAAGACATCATGCACTCGCTAACGATGCGGTAGCTCCACTGTAAGCAACCTCTCCACGGCGCCTGTAATCTTGAATGCACTAACATACCTAGGGGCAAGCTTCCTTTGGCATGAAACCTTTGACACCTCCGAGCGGGTCACTCAAGATAGACAAAATCTTCTCGCTCAAATCGAGATCTCGACGGCGTTATCAAGATAACTCTTCGCGCTTGACTGGCTATCTTCAATCTTTCTCTCGATCATAGCCACTTGCTCTTCTCGCTTGAATGATATCTGGGCGAACATCGTATGCTCACTGTCTCTGACCAATTTAACAGGGTTCGGCAGGCATGGCCATACAAAGCTTCAAATGGCGACATGTGCATACTGGCTTGATAACTGTTGTTGTACGAGAACTCTGCATACGGCAAACTTTTATCCCATCGGGTAGCATTCGCTAGAGCGCAAGCTCTCATCATATCTTCCAATATCTGATTGACTCTTTCAGTCTGTCCATCTGTCTCTGGATGATAAGCAGTACTGAAATTTAGGTGGGTACCCAATGCTTCATGCAAGCTCTGCCAAAAGCGAGAGGTGAACTGAGATCCTCGATCTGACACTATTTTCTTGGGCACTCCATGCAAATTGACACCTCGCCATGTACAACTCGCAAGGCGATCTCCCGAGTACATGGTTTTGATCGCGTAAAATGTGCGACCTTGGTCAATCGATCAACTATTACCCGATTGAATCGTAATTTGATTGGGTCTTGGGTAAACCGGTGATGAAATCCATCCCTATTTCTTCCCACTTCCATTCTGGAATCTTCAGCGGTTGCAACAAACCTGCGCTGGTCTCTCGTGTTCTCGCTTTATTTTCTAACAAGTGTCGCGACAAGGCAACGAACTCGCGACTTCTGCTTTTGATTTGGCCACCAAAACTTATTCTTAACATCCCGGTACATCTTGGTACTTCCAGGTGAATCGAATACTTTGAGTCATGGGCTTCTTTTAAGATTAATCGTTTTAGACCATCGATATCCGGTACACAGATACGACCATTAATCCGTAGTATGTCTTGATCATCCTTGGTGAAATCTTTGAATTTCCTCCGCCATTTTGATCTTGATGTCCGACAACACGGATCCTTTGGTTGTGCTTCACTAACTGTTTCTCCAAGGTAGACTGCACCTCCAAATTGGCCACAAATCCTCTGACACAACTTCTAGCTTTAGCTTCAAATTCTTCATAAAGTTCGGGAAATTTTCCTTACTTCCAAGGCATTACAAGAATCTTACGACTTAGAGCGCCTCGCAACTACATTGGCTTTTCCGGATGGTAGTGGATTCCAAGATTATAATCCTTAATCAATTCCAACCATCTTCTCTGCCTCATATTCAGATCTCGACTGGTAAAAATGTACTTGGACTTTTATGATCTGTGTAGACTTCACACTGATTACCGATGAGGTAATGACGCTAAATCTTTAAGGCTTGCACTACGGCACTAATTCCGCATCATGAGTAGGTAATTCTCCTCGTGAGGTCTCAATTGTCTCGACGCATGTTTACGCTCTTCCTTCTTGCATCAGACACCTCCTAATCCTTGACGCTAAGCATCACAATAGATATCGAAATCCTTGCGAATATCCGCAAAATCAAGATCGGGCCGAGGTCAAGCGCTTTAACTCTCGAAAACTTTCTCACAGCCGGAGTCCAAGTGAACTTCTTCTCCTTCTTCAACAATTGCGTAAGAGGCTTAGCACTCGATGAGAATCCTTCATGAAACGGCGGTAATAACTCGCCATCCCCAAGAAATCGCGAATTTGGGTTACGCCTTGGGCTGGTCCCCAGTAACACCGCCTTTACTTTTCCCGGGTCAATCGCTACTCCATCGGCGGTCATGACATGGCTAAGGAAATCCACTTCTTTCTTCCAAAAGTCACACTTATCGAACTTGGCATACAACTCGATGCTCCCCGAGTTTCTCCAAAATTAACCTCGTGTGTGTTCTGCGTGTTCCTCCTCCGATTTGGAATAAACAAGAATATCGCCAATGAACACCACTACAAACTTGTCCAGTATTCCATGAAAACTTTGTTCATCATGTTCATGAAGTAAGCCGCATTTGTCACCCAAATGACATGACCAAGAACTCATAATGTCCATACCGCGCTGAGAAAGCGGTCTTTGGTATATCCTCAGGGTAGATCTTCAATCGATGGTAGCCCGATCGCAAGTCGATCTTTGATAACACTCCGCTCCCTTCATCCGGTGAAACAGATCGCCTATCTCCGGCAATGGATACTTATTCTTGATAGTGACCTCGCTGAGAGAACGGTAGTCGATACACATCCTCATGCTTCCGCTTTTCTTCTTGACGAACAAGACCGGCGCTCCCACGGTGATTTAACTTGGTCTTACGAAACCTTTCGAAGTTCTTCAATCGCTTCTTCATTTCTCGCTAACTCGCCACCGGCATTCGATAAGGTCGCTTAGAAATTGGCGCTGTCCCTCGCACTAAATCGATGACGAACTCGATGTCACGATCCGTGGCATTCGGGTAACTCTTTCCGAAACACATCCGGTATTCTCTCGACTATTGGCACATTCTCCAATGCAATGGTCTTCGATTGTTTACTAGCAAGTGTCCTTCACGAACCGATGTGGCTAGAAACTCCACTTTCCTTCCATCAAGATTTCAACCGTTACGGTTTCTTCGCCACAATCCAAAGACGCCTTGTGCTTGATAGCCAATCCATGCCAAGAATGACATCTAGGTTTGGGTGTCTAGAACAATTAGGTTGGCTAGAAACTCAACTCCAAATATGAGTAACTTAGCTCCTAAACAACCCACTCTAGAGCTTAGCTCGCTCCAGCGATTGAACTAATAGAGTATGATTAAGTTGTATAGCCTCCAACTTATTCTTAGTTGCAAAACTTCGCATACAAAAGAATGCGAAGCTCTAGAATCAAACAGAATCGATGCGGTATTGAATTAATTCAGAACTTACCCAAGACGACGCCCGTGCTTCCTCGTGCTCTTCCGTGGTGACGTGGTTGACACGGCCTCGACCACGGACCGCGCCTCCCTCCTCCCGGCTGGTTGGGGCTTGAAAGTTCTCTGGTGACCCGCGCGTGTGTCTTATTCGTGTAGCTCCTGTGTTGAAACGAATCGGAGTGATCGTTCTCCGTGGACACCGACGGCGAGTGGCTCGTTGACGGCAAGTGTAGCACACCTTGGCTCTGCGACTTGTTGACCGCCGGATTAGTGCTGGTCGTGCCGGGTGCGAGTGTTCGGCAATCGGACGAGGTGCCGAGGTTGGTGCGGTGTTTCGCGGAGTTCGTGGAGAAAACCGTTGAACTGCGGTGGCGCTGCCCTGTTTCTCGTTGGAATTGCCGCCTCCGCCGATCATCTCGCTTGCGATTGTCTTCCGCCTTGCGCTATCCTCCATGACTAAAGCTTTATTGATCGGTTCTGGAAGTCGTGGAAGGTATGTGCAAGGGAGATTGACTCAAGTCCGTGTTCGGCCCTTCAGAAACGACTCGCGAGCCTTGTCTGCTGCAACATCTTCTCGCGGCATAGCGAGCAAATTGTGAGAACTTGTTGAGATAGTCGACACCGACAAGCTTCTTGCTTCGTAAGGCACGAAATTCAACTTTCTTTAGTTCAATAATTCGTTCGCACGTGGTATTGGCGGAATGCTGAGAGAATTCCTCCCAAGTGATATTTTGTCGCGGCCTCATGAGCGCGCAGGTTCTCCCACCATTCTCGCCGCGATGCCTCCAACCGTGAGAGGCATAGAGAACTTTTTCATGATCGCTGCATTGAGTGATCGCAGCTTCCTTTCAATCACCCGGCCAATCATCGCCTTCCACGGGTGAGACATGTCCGTAAAATGCCGTGGACGAAGTTCTCGCGAATTTCGCAAGTTTGATGGTCCATGGTGACCATGAGCACCGGGCCCGTGGCCGTGATTGTTGTTGTTATTGTTCGTTGTGCATGACTTGCATCCGAGTCATCATAGTATTCATCACCAGTCCGTGCCGCCATGAAAGCTCCAAAGTTTTGCAAGTCAATTGGGGGTGCCTGTATGAATCGCCTCGAGTGGTTGCTCACTACCGCCGTGTTGGGGTACCCAACCACTTGCAATCGTCTCGCGAGTTGTAACCATCCGCTAAGCTCCAAGGGTTAGATAAGGTAGCAAGCATGGGGTGAGTTAAGAACTGCTGGGATTGGTTAAACCCAACAACAACCGAGAGAACCAAAAGCAAGTTTATTACTTAAGAACTTGGTATGGCTTGCAACAGATGCCTAAGGGCCTTTGCACTCATACACACACTCAAAGAAAATAGCTAACCTAAGCACACAATCTAATGCCTAAGGGCCTTTGTAGCTCATACACACACTCAAAGAAAATAGCGAACCTAAGCACACAATCTAACGCCTAAAGGGCGACACAACTAGGCTTAGACTGACACTGCTTAACACACTAAGCCTCAATCGCGAACCTAGGCCTTAGCGAACTCGGGCCACGAGGTAACCTCCACAACCACGGCCGCGCCTCGCCGCCGTAGACCTTGAATCGTGGCCGCATCTTCGCAAACCGATCCCGGTGCTCGGAATCGTGCAACAGAACAGCGCCGATGGCGCGACAGCTCCTCGGTCTCGCCCACTTCTCTGGATCTTACTCGATTCTTCACGCTCTTCTTCCACTTCTTGGTCCGCCTAGTGGTGGGCGCCCAAAGATCTCTTCCAAGATGACGATCTTCTCTTCGCCTTGGTGCGTGCTCTGTAGGCACTGTTCAGATCGCCGCCATCATCTCCATGGATTCTCTGGGCGACGCACGCACTGGCGAGATGTACCATCGTGGCATCTTCTTCTTCCTCCGTGGATGGATAGTGCGTAGGTAGTTCCACTGCTGCCGCGGGATGGTAGCGAAGATGGTTCCTTGCAACTCGCGCATGTAGATGTGGCAGATCCGGCATGGCCAGCGCGACGATTCTCGTATTCCTTCACTCCAAGTGATCCTCCGACGGAGATGTTCGTGCCGTCGGCTTGCCTTGGTGTTCATCCCGCGTGATCGCCGCTTACGATCGCACTCGCTTATGTCCATCCACCATCCGTGGTTTCTCGATACAACTGACGCATCAAAACCTCCAAGCACCTGAGAAGCTTCCAAAGTTCGCGGCGATCCTCCACAACGCCACCATAGGTCCATAGGCGAGGCATCTATCAAGACAGCATTTAACCGGGTAAGAGCAACTTAAAAACAAATGAGAGAGGGGAAAATTTTAGCAATAGATGAGTCTAGAGAGACATGAGAGGAGTTAAGCAATAGGTTACTCTTGCAAGTTAGTTTTCTTTAGAAAATAATTTGGACTCTCTAAAAACGGCCGATCTAACTAAGGTCAAGACTCTACAACAAGATGGCTCGATACCACCTCCGCGGGACCCAAAATGCACTGACCCTCCTGTATTCGTGACTAGTCCAGATCACGCTAGTGCACACAATGTAACATAGGTGAATATCAATCCACACGAGCGAAATATAACATAAACGAATAGTTTGAGTAACAACTTAGAGTTTTGACCTTAAGGTCGGGGTTACAACTTATTGCCACGCAGGCTAACACTAAAGAAATACCGCAATGAACGAAATAAACTCCGCAAACTCCAATCAGACACCACGTGCAACCGATCGGGATCGATGACCTAGCGATCAACCTTCTTCCACAAACTCCTCCTCGAAAGCGGTGAAGACTCCTCCACTTCAGTAGCTTTGGACGCAAGTTTTACAACAAGCGTGAGTACACAACCGCACTTCGCAAATCATACCACGTAATGCAATATATAGATGCAGCTTATTCCAAAGGAATGGCTTCTATGGTTATTTTGCGTAAATGCAACATTTGCAATTGAATACAAATAATAGATTGAAAGCATAAGTTAAAACAAATAAGCAATAATAATTTAATGCTTGTTTCCACAAAGGCACACAAACTAATCGATTAATTCACACACACCATATGATTGAGATCACACAGCTCCCAATCCCACATTTTATGAACACTACCCTCATGTGAAATCCCGAGCGTTGTCCATGACCGAGGACGCGCTATTCGAATAGATTGATTAACACTCTACGAGGTTTGTACACTTTACCCACACGATATAACCAAGGTGGCCGCACCGATCATAACAAAACAGTTCGGCAACTTCGCCTCAACATGGACGTCTTATTCACACAATCCCATATCACAAAGCTTAACCTATCCACCAACCCCAATGTTGAAACTCCAGAACCTACTAAGTTAGGCCTGTCACGGACATGTGGTCGACAAGATAGCTCTGGCTCAATGGCGCACAAAGTTAAGTCCTTAATTGACCAAGGCAAGACTTCCAATTTTTCTAACTAAACCACACAGATAAATCCCAATCACAAAGCCACCGCTCACACAAGATTCACCACTTGCCTCACCCAAATCCTTTACCACCTGGGCTTGGTTTTAGTGCAACACATGCCATCACGAAGTAATAACACATAGCACACGCTTTACACAAAGTTCCATAATCACATAGTCAAATTTAAAATTGCAACTCAGTTATGATGATGACTGTTGCATGGCTAAGCAATCTACTCAGACTAACCAACCCACGTTGGTAATACCATAGCACCAACTAAATATGAACCAATCTAGGGTGACAAAAGATTATGATCAGAGGACTTAATTTATTTGGCTTGTAATGCTTAACCAACCACCCGGTCCTAGCATCACAAATCAAATAAATTGATCTCGAGATATGTATACTTCCTGCAAAGCAAGATACACACCTGTTACAAAATTAGACATCAACTCCATTCCAAACATAGAGTCCAAACACCACACTACCAAACGGAAGATAAACAAATAGTAGAGTTATTATGCATAAGGGCCGATGTGCCAAGATACAAAAATAAACAGAACGATAATGAAGCAAAAGTGCCATAAGATGGCTATAAACAAAGCCAATCGCGTGCCTCCAACCCACAAGGCATCCGACCGACCGCCAAGTCTAGTCGCCCACGAATCGGCAAGAACACGACTCACGTATGGGGCCTTGGGGCTCACCTTCTTCCTCTCGCAACAAAAACATTAAGCAAAGCACCTGAGTACAAAGATTGTCTTTGTACCCGCAAGACCGACGTGAACTAATGCACTGCTCATAAGCTACATGCAAAGCTTATTTGGTGGAGGCCATATGTTTTATTTGCATAAAGCCAACTTTATTTGCAATAATGTAATACGCTTTAAAGGCAAGTTTGCAATTCATTTTTAAGATTGAAATAACAAGAAGATAAATAATAATAAAAGCATAAAGGTAAACAACCTAGAAGTGACTATCCCAATAGTCACTATTAACAATAGCACTAATCCTGCATTCGTACTCACCCATCAAGTTTTAATTTAAATGTTGTAGTCTAACTCTCGATAAGCTTACCCAAGCGTGTCCATCACCTAGACGAGGCTATTCGAATAGTTTTTAACCTCGCAGGTGTACCATCTGCACCCACACTTCTGCATCGCCTTTAAGCCAAAGCACACTTCCAAGGTATGCCAAAGACAACTAAGTCCTACGAGACTTTTTCCAATATTGTGTATTAACTACGAGCCGCTCGTATGGATAGAAATCCATACGCTTACATGGTAAAGCCGAAAAGACAACTACCCACTCGTGATAAAGCTTTTGACAACTACCATGCTCCCACCTCCATCCCTCCCGCGACCCCGCGACCCGGAGCCAATACACGCCAAAGTACTAGGTCAAGAGAGGTCCCATATACTCTAGTGTGGTTAGCACGCCGAAATGCTCGGATAACAAAAACTCACAAGATGTTCGGTCCCACTGACCCTGCACCTTCCAAATACACCCAACAGATCACACCAATCTTACCATTGTGCCTGTCTAAATCATTTTTGTTTTCAGTTTTAGTTTTGCAATTAAACATAGCATGAATGCTGAAATATAAAGTTATAGAAAATTTTAGGTGATCAAGGTTACCGACTAAGTCGATAATCGCCATTTCTACCGATACTAAGCATGTCTAAGCAATTTGACCAGATCTACTAAGTGACAAGAGATCATCCAATGACCTCTAATCACAAAGAAATAACCTAGGCTCAGGTAGTAGAGGTCAATATTTTGTCTACAGGATATGCAGCTACGGATTTAACTAATCAATTTAACACAAATTAAGCGATGCATACATACAGCTGAAACAAAATATTAGACTTTAAAATACTGGGATAAACATGATCAAACTGCTTGGTCGTTGTTGCTCAATATGTTGCGAGGATCATTCTCTGGTTGCCGCAAATATCGAATCCTAACGATTGAACAAAACAAATAATAAGAACGAATAACACCGCAAAAATCAAAGATCACAAACCAACACCAATTTATACACAAAGGCTAGACTATCACAAAAGAATGACAAATACCGCACAGAGACCCACTCACTTATTTGTCGTTAACCACAAAATCACTCTTCTTATAAGATTTAAACATTGGACAGACTTTTGTGGTGATTGTGTGCACATCTATTATTTAATCATCAAGTTAACACATCAAAACAAACTAGCTACTCTAAAACAACCATTTAGCTGAGAGAACAGACTCAAAGAAGCTATTGAAAACACTAACTAGTCAAGTATCCAACTATGAGATGCTAAACAAAGTTCTAAATAAGTTTGGGCTTTAATACAATTCAGCTACTAACACACCTAAGCAACATGCCAACATTTTGTAAGGTTAACACAATTCAAAGATGCTATTACACTCAAATCTATCAGACTGATAAATCAAAAGTACAGAGACAATAAAATGAACAACTAACTATCCCTTATGATTAAACATGACAACAAGAGCTTTGAAATTTAAAGATACTAACTAACTGATTTCAGGCTAACCACCACAACAAAAGGGAGCCAACTAGCACTAAACAAGAATTCAAAGCATAAGCATGAAATTAGAATTTAGCCACTGCCAATAGAACCGACAACAGGTGACAAATTCAGAGAACACACTAAAACACTTCCAAACTTCCAATCCCAACTTTTAATCAAGCATGAGAGTGAACTGAAGAACATTCCTAATCATGATTAGAGACTAAAGAACTGGTTTTGAAGGAGGGCCCCACCGTCGCATGCATGCAGAGGAACACAATCAAGAACAGAGTCTTGGGCGGCTCTGGACCTGGATTCGTCGCCGGTGAAGGAGTGGCGGTGCGGTCGCGACGATGGCCAAAATGGGTCGCCCAGAGGTTGCTGAAGCTAAGGGTGGTCGCGCGCACCGGAGATGCATTGAGGTGGCGCGCGACGGAACACGGCCGGCAGTGGGGTGACACAGCGGCTGCACCGCAGAGGTAGACAATGAAAATTAGCGCGCGATGGGCATCGATGAGTTACCGTGAACTCACCGTGTGCTTGGCGACGACGGAGAGGCACCGGAGTGGCTCGCGACGAGAGCTCGCGCGGCGCAAGGCGATCAACGGTGACAGGAGCCCTGGGTGAACGAGAGGACGAGTGAGAGAGTGGAGAAGAAAGGTGGAGTCCGTGACGCCACCGAGCAAGGAATCGAGTTGGAGCTCACCGAGAAGATACGCGCGGAAAAGGCGCTTCGCCGAACTTGAGAAGAAAGCCCACGCGCAGCCTCACGCACGATGAAATCCGAAATTCCTTGAGGGTTTACTTCTCAGGATGTGGAACACGACACGTGACGCCGGTCGCCGTGCTCGAGATCACCGAGCAGCAGAACGCCGAGGCGCCGCAACGACGCCACGCCCCGGAGCTCAGCGGAGAAGAAAGGCAATGGAGACGAAACGAGGTAGGAAAACCCTCGTGGGCTTTTGTAGGAGCAAAGCGGAGGCGCGAGGTGAGGCGGTGGGCGTGAAAAGACCGGTGAGGCGAGGTGGCGCGCGCATGCAGCGCGAGCCGCGAGAGCGCTAGCGGCGAGCGCTGGCGCCGAGCTAGCGAACGACGTGGTGGAAACACCGCAGGTGGGACCGCCCGCCATCATCGCCGCGGTGCGAACCGGTGGTTTGACTTGATCGAACGCACCGACCGCTGGATCTGAAATGGACGGTTGAGATTGGTGTATGCATTCGACAGTCGGTTGCAAGACGCGACGTGGATCGCTCGATCTTCATCGGACGGTCACGATTGATTGGACTCGGCGGTGCGATTAGTTGACGCGACCGAGTCCATTAGTGCGGTCGGACTCGAGCCCAAGTGTGGTTCGGCCCGACAAAAGGTGTTTTCGAATTCGATTTAAAAGACAGAGAGGTTTTGGGAAATTTTTAGAGATAGCTCCAGGCTCCAAAATTTCGAAATTTTTATGGAAGCTAACTGAACAGAGGACCACCTTGTGAAATTTTTCCAGGAGTTTTCATGCACCAGATTTCTCCCAATAAAATTCACAAGCTGCTGCCTAAGGGTTTGACCAGATTTCTAAACTGGTTTGACTTGGGCATTTGAAATAGCAACTAAAATCTAAAAATTGTGAAATAATTCAGGAGGTAGATAGGATGATCAAGATGATAGGAAAATAATTTCAGAGGATGATCACAAGTTTGAAGGCTAAGAATGTCGACAACAATTTCCATTCACAAGAATTTAATTCTAAAAATGGAAATTGCTAGGGAAAAATGTAGAGACTTTCAAATGATTTGAAGAGACGACAAAAGTTTTTATTTCTCCTCAAATTTTACATTTGAAATACAAAACCTAAGTTAGGGCTGTTACAATGACATACAATAGACAAAGTGGATATAACAAATTGGATTAATAGCTAAACCCAAAAGCATTTAAATAATTACTTAAAGTAAATGCAATCATTTAAATCAAAGTAATTTTAAAACTGGATTCAATATGATCAAAGGTATAACTTGCCTTGAATAGGTCTATGTACTGGTCTTGAACTTGGTTGAAGCCTTCTTCGACAAAAACCTCAAGTATCGACGCCTATGCACAAACGGCAAAACAACCAAAACAAATAAATAACAGAGGCAAAACAAACTCCAAAAAATAAATAAAATAATAATTAGGTAGATCTCGAATTTAGACAAATTTAGAAATTTGAATGGGCTCAATCGAGTTAGATGCAAAAGTTATGGTTTTGAAGATTGAAAATACATAAAATACCAAAATCGTGATTTCATGAATTTCCCAAATTATTTTCCTAAAGGAAAATCAGATTATTACGCAAGCGTCGCGCCGAGGACGCTCGGACGGGTGATTGTTGATCTCGACGGTGGGTCCCACTGCCGCTGGCTCGCTCACGGTAGACTAACTCTACCGAGCCACGTGATTCGAGACCGCGGATGCCCACGCGTGTACCCACGCGTGGTCGCCACGTAGGTGACACGCGCGCGGCCGCCGAATCAGCGATGAGGTGGCTCGCCATGCGCTCCCACGCCGTCGGCGGTGACCGAAGCGCGTGGCGGCGACAACGGCGAGCGGCGGCTCGCCGGCGCGAGTGGCACCGGGCGAGGCCGAGGATATTGCGCACCTAATGGGCTAACTCCGTGGTCGGGTGCACCGAGGTGGCGCGGTGAGCTTGAGGCGGCGAGAGAGGCACGGTGTTGTCGGTTTGGAGATCCGGCGAGGTTCTGTGAAACGGAGGCCACCCGGTGTGTAGCTCACGTCCGCGCGGCGGCGGGTAGCAGATGATGTCTGGCGGCACCGACGGCGGCAGGAGGGCTCACCGGAGTTGGTGACGAAAGAACCCTAAAACCGAAAAGGTGGCGCGCAGGATCCCGGGTGGAGCTAGGTGGGGTTTCAGTGCGGCTCAACAAAGCGTAACCCCGGGCTTTATAGGGGTCGGGAGGGCTAGGTGGCGGCGCGCGAAACCCTAGAGGAGTCCGAAAGAACCCGAGGCGAAAATCCGAGTTTGAAGGGGAAACGAGATAAGATTTTACCAGAATGGATACTGGGGAGATAGGAGATACGATTTGGCGAAGAAAACTAAGGTTTCGTTTGGAAAGTTCTGTTTGATGGGGCTTGAGGGCTCCAATGGCGGATGCGCCATTGCAGGTGTCGAGGGCGACACCGATCATGAGGAGGACGACAATGGTAAGTGGGCCCACTCGCAGAAGAAGACGGAGGCGGCACATGCATGCGAAAGCTGGTCGGAAGTTGGGTCAGAAGCTGGTCACATGCAGAGAAAGAAGATTGGGCCGAGAGATTCGCCCGAGACTATTCTCGAGATTTTAAATAGGTTTTCCAATTTAGAAAATACTGTAAATTCAAATAGGCAATAGAAAATAGCAAATGAACTCTAAAAATTCTAGAAAAATCTAGAAAATATATTTGAGCACATAGAACCCAAATAAAATAGTTTTGTTTAATGTTCATGTTGGGATTATTCACATTAAATGTTTTTGATTGTAAAGTCCAATATTAAGCTTTTGAAATTAAATTCAAATAAATCCAAATGGTGAATTTTTCCCTGCTAACTATTTAAAAGATTTTTAAGCTCAGAAATTTGGGATGTTACATTCACCTACCCCATTTTCTTGCTCCTCCTCTGTCCATTTCCTCCTCTGAGCTCCAGAAGCCGTGAGTGCCGCCTCGCCGCCTCCGAGCGTTCCGGCTGCTCCAGCGATCTTCGAGCTCGGCCGATCGCGTCACGGCGTGTTCCGCAACCCCAGGAAGTGAACCCCTCAAGAAATTCCGGGTTTCATCGCCTGTGGAGCCGCGAGCACTCCTTCTCCAACTCCGGCCGATTCTGCCTCTCCCGCGCTGTTTATTCCAAATGAGCTTGAGCTCGATTCTAGCTCCGTAAGCATCCTCCGTGTCCCCTACCTACCCCATCACTCACTCGTTCTCGCTCACCTCAGTCCTCTCGCCGTTGACCGCCTTGCGCCGCCAGAGGCTCGCCGCCGCCCATCTCCGCAGCCACCTTAGCTCCGCGTCATCCCGGTGAGTTCCTGGTAACCCATTGATGCTCATGCGCGCGCTAGTTTTCACCTTCTTCTTCTCTGGCGCAGTCGTCCCTTGTCACCTCCACGACCGGCCGCCACGCTCCGTCGCCACGCCGCCACAGTGCTTCTCCGGCCAGCCCGTGACCACCTTTGGCTTCAGTGGTCCGCAAGCAACCCATTTTGGCCGTCACCTCGACCGCGCCGCCACTCCTTTGCCGGCGACAAATCCAGGTCCATAGCCAGCCTGAGCCCCTCTGTTCTTCGGCTGTGTCTCCCTCTGTTTCACTGACAGTGGGGCCCACCTCCCTTAAGCCTTGTAGTTAGCTGCTAATCAATCTTATGATTGTTCATTAGTTCACTCTCTTGCATGATCAAAATTGGAATTGAGGTTTGGAGGAAAGTTAGTCACTGGTTCTCTGTAATTGTTTCTCTGTTGTCATTGTTTTCCTATTGTCTGTAATCTGAACTTGGTAGCATTACTTGCTATTCTATTTTGTTAGTGCTTGTTGTATCCCCTAAGTTGTAGTGGTTAGCATGAAGGCATTTAGTTAGTATCTTTAGGTTTCAAAGCTCTTGTTGTCATGAATGATCAAAGAGGTTGTTAGATGACTCGTTGTTTGTCTCAGACTTGTGGTTCTTGCTTTACCAAGATAGTAAGGCCTTGTAGTAGTAGCATGTCTGAAATTGTTAAGCTTGCTTTATTGTGGGTGTGATGCTTAGGTGTGTTTGTAGCTGAATTTTATTAAAAGCCCAACCTCGCTTAGAAAATTGATAGCACCTAATAGTCACTAATTAACTAGTTAGTGTTTCAATAGCTTCTTGTAGGTTTAAGTGATCTTATCACTAATGTTGGTTGTTTAGAATAGCTAGTTGTTTAGATGTGGTAATTTGATGCTTAGTTAATAGATGTGCACACAATCACCATCAAAGTCCTGTCGAAAGATTAAAACATATAAGAGGATTGATTTTATGATTAGCTTGGTAAGTAAGTAAGTTTGGGTAGATCAATCATGAAACCATGTCTAAATTTAAATCATCTCCAGAGTAAACTAATTTGTTGTTCCTATTGTATTAGTCTAGCTTCGTGTTTAGATTTGTGGTTGTTTTTGAAATTTTGAGTTTTGTCGGTGTTATTGGTTCTTATTTGTTGTTTTTGCTCGATCGATAGATTGCATTTAGTCCGTGTTATCGAGAGTGATCCTCTCGCAACAAAGTTGAGCATCCCGAGCAATGACAGAATGTGCAAGCGCTTGATCATGTTAATCCCAGATTTTAAAGCCTAATATTTTGTTTCAACCGTATGTATGCATCGCTTAATTTGTGTTAAATTGGTTAGTTAATCCTTTAGATGCATAATCTGTAGGTAAATGATTATCCTCTACTACCGAGCCTAGGTTATTTGTGATTAGAGATCGTTGGATGATCTCTTGTCACTTAGTAGATACGATTTTAACCGCTAGACATGCTTAGTATCGGAGAAATGGGCGCTTATCGACTTAGTCGGTAACCTTGATCACAAAATTTACTATAACTTTATGTTTCAGATTTTTACTATGCTTAATTGTGAAAACAAAAATGAAAATAAAATGATTTAGACTTGGGCACAACGGCATGTTGGTGTGATCTGCTGGGTGTGATCGAATGGTGCCTGTGTCAATTAAGGACCGAACATCTTGTGAGTACCGTTATCCAGCATTTCGCGTACAAACTACACTAGAGTATATGGGACCTCTCTTGACCTAGTACTTTGGCGTGTATTGGCTCCGAGTCGCAGGAGGTCGCAGGAGGGATGGTGTTGGGAGCATGGTAGTTGTCCGAAAAGCTTTACCCCGCAAAGGTAGTTGTCTTTTCGGCTTTACCATGTAAGCGTATGGATTTCTATCCATACGAGCTGCTCGTAGTTAATACACAATATTGGAAAAAGTCTCGTAGGACTTAGTCAGGCTGCATACCTTCGGAAGTGTGCTTTGGCTTAAAGGCGGTCTGAAGTGTGGGTACAGTGTTACACCCCTGCAGGTTAAAACTATTCGAATAGCCTCGCCCTAGGTGATGGACACGCTTGGGTAAGCTTTTCAAGAGTTAGACTACAACCTTTAAATTAAAACTTGACTGTGGTACGAATATGGGATTCGTATATTGTTGTGGTGACTATTGGGATAGTCACTTCTAGGTTGTTTATCTTTACTCTTTGCTATTATTATCCCATCGTTATTTCAATTAAAAATGAATTGCAAACTTGCCTTCAAATCAGATTACATTATTGCAAATAAATTTGGCTTTGTGCAAATGAAACATATGACCTCCACCAAATGAGCTCGCATGTAGCATATTAACAGTATGCTAGTTCACACGTCACTCTTATGAGTACAAAAACAATTTTTGTACTCACCGCTTGCTTAATGTTTTGTTGCAGAGGAAGACGGTGAGCCCCAAGGGCCTCACTGTGAGTTCTGCTGTCGCTTCTGTACGACGCACTAGGCTTGGCGGTCCGGCCGATGCCTTGTGGGTTGAAGGCACGCTGATTGGCTTTGTTTATAGCCATCTTATGACACTTTTGCTTCGCTGCCTATCTTCTCGTTATTTGTGTATCTTTGGCTGGCCGCCCGGTCCGTACACAATCATCGTTGTTATCGCTTTGTAGTGTAATGTTTGGACTCTATGTTTGGAATGGAGTTGATGCATAATTTTGTGGTGAGGTATGTATAATGCGTCGGGAAGTATACATATCTCGAGACTTGTTTACTTGATTTGTGATGCTAGGGCTGTGGTTGGCTACATTACAAGCCAAATAAATTGGGGTCCTCACATCCAACACCACACACACACACAAGAACACACCCACCGACTCACTCATAATTAACACTGCCAAAGTACTTAGTCAAGAGAGGTTCCATATCCCCTCGTGTGGTTAGCACGCAATAAGCGCTGGCTTAGTGACACAAGTAACTCGGTCCTTGGGGACTTAGGCACCATTCCAAACACACCCAACAGATCACACCAACATACCATTGTGCCCAAGTCAAGATATAGTTTTGTTTTCGCTTTTGATTTGTAAATCAATAAAACACAAGGATTGGACATAATGGAATAATATAAGTATTTGTTGATCAAGACCATCGACTAAGTCGATGATCGCCCAATACTACCGATAACTAGGCATGGCTAACCAATATTTATTCGAATTACTAAGTGATAAGAGTTCATCCAACGAACTCGATCACAAAGAAATAACCTAGGCTCGTAGTAGAGGATATTTATTTACCTACAGATTATGCAACTAGAGGATTAACTAATCAATTTAACAACAAAATAGCAATGCATACATAGAAGTTAAACAAAATATTAGACTTTAAAAGTAATGGGATCAAATGGAAATGATCAAACCGCTTGCCCGGTTGCCGTTGCTCAATTTGTTGCCGAGGATCACTATCTAGGTCAACACACTCATCGGCACCTAATCGAAAAAGCGAAAAAGAACCGATAAGAACAAAGAAAACGAAAAAGACTCTAAAGCCAAAATGCTCCAAATGCTCTAAAAATTATACAGCAGTAAGAGCACAAAATAACACAAATTTAGAAACAAGAACCAACTGATTCGGACTTTTAAAACCAAAGATATGATTGAAACAATGCAATTCGGCCAAAATTAATTTTAAATAGGTTACTGTTCATAAATAATTTTCTAGAGGTTTTCTGGACTTGAAAATTTTATGTGAGGTTCCTACTGACATTTTAAGGTTAACACAATTGGTCTCATCTTATTTGGAGTTAAAATGATTTAGTTATGTTTTTTCTAAGTTATAAATCTAAGACATGGTTAATTTTAGAATTAAAGACTACTTTAAAACATGGGTTATGCTAAAGTACTTTAACAGATGCATTATTAGAACTTTAGTTTGTTAAATTTAGAGTTACAGAGAAAAAGATATGCATTTTTGAAGTTTAAAATAATTAATAAAGTGCAAATAAAAGCTTACGGACTTAACTGAAAACCGACTAAATCGGGAGGTCGTGGGCCGTTGATCAAGAATCACACGCACACGAGCACAAAGCGCGAACTCCACCACGAGCACCGGGCGCCAAGACCTCATCGCGCTTAGGGAGGTCTTAGCCGCTGATATTGAATCCAACGCCCCGACCACCGGATGCACAAAGACACGCCGGCGAGCTCTCAAGACTAGGGAGGTCGTGGCCGCCGATCCGATCTCGCGGTCCCGAGCTCCACGAGGAGGTCCTACGGCTATCTCACTAAGGGGGAGGTCTGGACGGTTAATATCTCACTGAGGAGGTCCTAACGGTCTAGATCTGAGCGGAGAGAGGGCCTAAACGGTGAGCTTAACAGCGAGAGGTCTTGACGGCTAGGATCTCACCGAGGAGGTCCTAAACGGTCACGATCTCAAAGGGGAGGTCCTAAGCGGGTTTTTAATAGAGAGAGGTCTGGACGGCTTAGATCTCCCTAGGGAGGTCATAAACGGTCCAGATCTGAGGCGGGGAAGGTCCTAAAGCCACGGATCTAAAGGAGGAGGTACTAGACGGTCAAGATCTCCAGGGGGAGGTCCTGAACGGCTAAGATGAATATCGAGGGAGGTCCTAAACGATCAAGATCTCCAAGGGGAGGTCGTGACGGCTAAGATCTCACGGGGGAGGTCATGGATGGCCATGATCTACGTGGGGAGGTCCTATGAGACAGGTGTTTAATAGAGAGAGGTCTGGACGGTTCAGATCTTCGTGGGGAGGTCCTGAACGGTCCAAATCTAGGGGAGGTCCCGAGGCTTCTTTACAAGGACCAAGAGTGGTCTTTACAAAGAGGACCTCGGGGGTAGTTTTGAAGGTTTTCTTTACAAAATACTGTGTGGTCTTTTGCAAAGAGAACCCTGGGGTGGTCCGAGAGGGTGGTCTTGATAACACGACTGTGGGTGGTCTTTTCGCATGCAGGACCTCAAGGAGGTCTTTTGCAAAGAGGACCTCGGGGAAGGTCCTTTGCGGAAACACAGAGGTGGTCTTATACGGCTAAGATTTAACAGGAGTGGTCCTGGACGGCTAGGATCACCACCAAGGGGAGGACCGGAGACTTAGGATTTTTCGGAAAAGATCCTAAGGCCCAGATCTAACCTTGGAGAGGTCATGAACGGCTAAGATTAGCCCGAGGAGGTCCTAGAGTGGATTTAATGGCGTAGGACCTCCGGACAACGACAAAAGGTGGCATCTAAGACAAATTAAAAGCATCTAATGATTGACAATAAATGAATCCAAAAGGAACACCTAATGACTTCTGGACTTTAATACTAAGGTCTCGACCCACACGCTGACTCCACTAAGATGCACTAAGACACCATTAACGCACCAAATGATAAGCAATGATTTGAGCATTAAAGTTGTCCGAGGAACACGACGAAAACGGGAGGTTTTGAACTGACAAACCCGAAGCGTGCTCGCCGGCTTGTCCGCGGCGACGCGGATCTCATCGCGGAAACCAAAGGCACCGGATGAGTCCCAAATAGGAGGAGAATCCAAAGATACCAAAAGCTACACCTAAACAGCTCCTACTGGCGGCTAGCCGAGATAACCACGAGACAGAATGCGGCAAACACGAAAACCTACACAGGTCTAAAAGAATAGGGATTTCCGATACTGAGGTACTTACAAGGGAATGAAGGGGAGCTAGAGGTGGCCGCAAGAGCTCCGGCGACGGTGGAGGTCGCCGGAGGTGAAGAAGACGACGCTCCCGGCCACGAACAGCACGCTCCCACTTTATCAACCTCTGTGAAGGTCAAAGAAAGCAAGTTAGGGAGGCTTGAGGTGACCAAGGGAACAAAATGACGGCCACTATTGCAAAGTTGAACCACTGAAGATCGAAGGTCGACGGAGAGCTCCAAGGTCCGGCAATGGTGGCAAAGATTTTCGGGTGTTTTGAGCACAAGTGAACTGAGAGGAGCTAAGGTGCAAGAGAGTGACTAAAAGAACTAAGAGAGGAAGCTTGAGCTTCAAATATAGCTGGTGGGAAAGATGGCAAAGCCACCGCATACACCGAGCCAAAGTACACATGACATGATGGGAGGTGGTGACAGTGGAGACTTTTTAGCAAAAGGGTCGCTGACATTTAATGTTGGCAAGACATAGCCGCTTGTCGTGCCCTAGAGGTGACAAGGCACCGCTCTCCACCGCCATGCACAAAAATTGATAATGCCTGTGCCTACACGCACGCTGAGAGAAATGGGGAAAACTGGTCAAATGGACTCAACGGCTAAATCTGCTGCTACGAGCTCCACCTGGAGGATGTGAGTGCTGGATTGAAACCAAGGGCTCAGATTTTGGGCTAAGATAAGAGGTCCTAACACTCTGGGAGGTCCGAGCCACCGATCTCAAGATGGACGGCCCATGATCACCCAAGTGCTAGGGGTGGTCGTGGAGGTCCGAGGAGGTCGCCAGGTGGTCTTTGCAAAGGTGCAAAGGAGGTTCTGGGAGGTCCTCGAGGTTGTCTTTGTAAAAGAACAAGAGGAGGTCGTGGGGTGGGAGGTCCTTTAAAGACCCGAGGAGGTCTTTGAGCGTTGGATTTGAGATCCAACGCCTGCACCACTGTGCCCAAATGCTCGAGCCCGACACGGCCAAGCGGCTCCGCGACCAAGACTGGAGGTCGGACTCGGGTTTGAGTCTAAGTTTGACTCGGACTGTGTTTAGAGTTTTAATTTGAATCGAGATTTTGAAGGATCTTTAAAGATAGCAAACTAGCTACAAATTTATGAAATTTTGAAGGTAGCTTGTCGACATTGAGATGGACATTGCGTAAACTTTCCGCAGGTTTTTGCACTGTACATTTCCTCCAAAATCACACAATGTGTTAGGTTAGGTTTGATCGACCCTTAAAAATATTCGAACAATTTCTAAAAATTGTGAAATTTTTTGAGGGTCACAAACCAACCCAAGAACTAAGGAAAATATTTTTAAGAGGATCAACATATTCGACATAATTGTTTTTGAAGGATTCAAGATTTGGATAGAAAGATTTGTGACTTTGTATTTCCATACTCTTGTACCACAATTGTTGAGTACACATAGGAAATACATGACGAAGAAAAAGTTTTAATTTCTACTCATTTTCTTACATTTGAAACACAAGTATGTAATTTGGGATGTTACATCCCACGCATGCATGCGCGCTTCAAAGGTATCCACACGCAGTGGAGGAAGCGCCGACGCCAAACTACTAGATCCGCACGAGCGACTAGGGCGTGGGAGGGTGGCGGCTAGGGTTTGAGGATGTCACAAAAACTCATCATTAATCCTATGCACCCTCGCCTCCTTTTATAGACGTCCTTACAATGGGCTTCTACGAATAGAGGCCCATTAGGACTCATGCTCGCCTAATTCGGATCCAATCCGAATTAGGCTTCACTTCAAGTGTGTGACCCTATAGGTTCACATATGTTTAGACATGACGCGAGTACACATACTTGGTCAATAGTTGGTAGCGGCCTCTAGCAAGACATGCCAACTCCTAAACGCATGAAAAGATCATATCGGACGAACCATCACAACGTTATGTACATGCCAATCCCTTTGCTCACGATATTCGGTCGAGCCCAAGTCGACCACTCTTTCTCGATCCCGTGATCCTAATCCCTTACTAGGTTAACTCTAACCTTAAGTAGCATGGCCATGCATTTCGGATCCGATCACCGAGGCCCAGATATCTCTCTCTGTAGAGAGGCAAATCCCATCTCGACCGACCATGCCTCGCAAAGATGCTTCATGACAAACCCGAAAGCTACCTTTATAACTACCCGCATACGAGTAGCGCTTGATAGCCCCTAAGTAGGTCGATTCACATCTCAAGTACATGCGACAATCTTAGGTCTAAGGACAAGGCGTACACATTGTGTAGAGAGAACCATAAGTATAATTGCTATGTCTCATGTTGGGTCGGTCCAACCCCATGTTCTAAACATGTATCCACATTATTGGTTTGACATCTCCATGTCTATGACCTGTGAAACATGGTCATCAACCAATACATGTGCTAATCCATTATTCACGTGTGTCCTCACATGAACTCCGACTAGGGACAACTTTAGAATAACCATACAAGTAAAGAGTTTCACAAACAAGTCACATACTTGTTAATCAACACAAAGGAAATATTCAAGGAACATTTATTAAATCATGGATACAACGGAATATCATCATCTCTATGATTGCCTCTAGGGCATATCTCCAACAACTGGGTGATGGCAATGTCGTACTGTCGATGTCGAAGATTGCGCTTTGGAGGATCTGGACTTGCCTTCCTTTTGTTCTTGCCTTTGTCCTTTTGTTCTTTCATTGAACTGACAGTCTAACACTACAAGCAATGCTAAATCACAAATGTCGGGACCCAAAATTACGATTCGAACCTTCGTATAATGCACTAGTCCAGATCATGCTAGTGCACAAGTGTCAACATAGGTGAATATCAATCCATACCAATGATAAATAAAGTAAACGATTAGTTTGAATAACAAATAAGGGTTTTGACCTCATGGTCGAGTTTACACTTATTAAGCCACGCAGGGCTAACAGAGAATAAAACAGTAGCAGAACAGAAATAACTCTAGCGTAGATCCCATCAATTCACCACAGCAACCGATCGATCCGCACTTAACGATCAAGAACCTTCGTTGAACTCCTCCTAAAGCAAAGCGTAGACTCCTCTTCTCAGAGGTTTGGGCGCAAGTTTTACAACAAGCGTGAGTACACAACCATACTCGCAAATCATACCACAGAATGCAATTTATAGATGTAGGCTTGTACCAAAAGAAGAGGCTTCTGTGGTTCTTTTGCATAAAAGCAATATTTGCAATTGAATACAAGTAATAGATTGAAAACATAATTTAAAACAAATAGATAATAATAATTTAACAATTTTTTCCACAAAGACACAAAGCTAAACAGATTATTTCACACAGCCACATGACTTAGATCACATAGCTCCCATCCCAAACATTTTATGAAAACTACCCCTCGTGTGAAATCCCCGAGCATGTCCATGACCATGGACGCGGCTATTCGAATAGATTGATCTAACACTCGCAGAGGTTGTACACTTTATCCACACGATACAACTAGTGTTGCAAGCACTAATCATAACAAAATGGTTCAGAAACTTCATCTTAACATTGACACTCCCGACGTGCTTACAAACCGCTATGCCAACCCAAACGAAGCGCTTTGGCATAACACACATCGTTGGATGTGACATGGCGAACCGCCCCATGATGCGACAACCTTGTAGTACACACCTCCACCCATAGCCTAACCTACACTCGAGTAATCAATGCCAAGAATCCATAACCTACTAAGTTAGGCCCGTCCCATACCGCATGTGGTCGCATGAAGGCTCGGCTCAATGGCGCACAAAGTTAAGTCCTTAATTGACCAAGGCAAGACTTCCATTTTCTAACTAGATCACAAAGATTATCATTCCCATTCACAAAGTCGACCATATCACAAAGTATCCACCACTTGCCTCAGTCTAAATCCTTTCCCACCCAGTTGGTTTTAGTTCAACACATGCTATCACGAAGTAATAACACATAGCACACGGTTTTACACGAAGTTCCATAGTCACTTAGTCAACTTTAATATTTGCAACTCAAATGAGATGTGAGACTCGTAGCATAACTAAGCAGTTGTACTCACATCTAACCAACCCACGTTGGTGCTATAATATTACCAACTAATAAACCAATCTAGGGTGACAAGGAAATATGACATACAAGGCCAAGGTGTAACAACAATTTGGATAATAGCTATGCCCAAAACATTTAAATAAATAATTAATGTAGAATGCAATATTTTGAAACAAAGTAATTTGAAAACTGGGTTCAAGATGATCAAAGGTATGACTTACCTTGGAAAACGTCTAGGTACTGGTCTTGATCTTGAGGTGCTCCTTCTTCTCCAAAATTCCCCGATGAATCGACGTCTACTCGCAAACGAGACAAACAAACAAAATAAATAAATAACAGAAGCAAAACAAACTCTAAAAATTAAATAAAAATCTCAAATAAATAGAACTCGAATTTAGATAAATTTTGGAATTTGAATGGGCTCAATCGGAGATCGGATGCAAAAGTTATGGGCTCTGGAGGATTGAAAATCCAAAGAAAAACCCTAAATTGGATTTACAGGAATTTCTGAATTATTTCTTAACAGAAAAATCGGATTATTGCGCAAGCATGATGTCATCAGAGAACGTTCGGACGGGACGAAAAAAAAACCGACAGGCAGGACCCACGAGTCAGCGAGATGGCTCACGGTAGACCAGGTCAACCGAGCCTCGGGACCTAGGGACCGGTGGACTGAGCCACGCGGTGCTGACGCGGCACCGATGTGGATGCCACGTCGAAGACACGCAGGCGACGGGCTGACGCGAGCGTTGAGGTGGCGGCTGACATGGCGTGCCACGTCGACTCGCAGGCGGCGGCGCTCAAAAACCGACTACAACGGCGAACGGCGGGGCTTCGCCAGCAGTGAGTGGTACTGGGATGAAGCCCAGGTTATTGCGAACCTGTTGAACCAACTCGTGGTCAAGGTCGACGAGGCGGGCGCGCAGAGTTGAGCGCGAGGAGCTTCGTGTTTGTCGGACGGAGGTTCCGTGAGGTTCCGGCGACGGTGAAGGCTTCAGGAGGTAGCCCTGACAACGGCGAACCCGGTGGTGCGGACCACGAGGGTAGGGCGACGTCAACGACGGCGCAAAACGGAGAAAAAGATCAGCGGCGGGAAAACCCTAAAACTCCGATTGCGGCGGCGCTAGGGCTCTCGGGCGACGTGGTGCCGGCTCTGGGTTGCGGAGGACAATGCTAACCTCGGGGGCCTATTTATAGGGTCGGGCGGCATGGGATAAGAAATGCCCAAATCGAGTCCGTGAAGAACACGAAACAAAATTCGAAATCCAGGATAGGATATGATTAGGATAAGATTTTAATGTAAACGGGCGCGAGAGGTTAGAGATAGGATTTGCACGCTTTCTAGAAGGGTTTAGATAGAAAAGGCGTTGTTGCACGAGCTCGAGCCCAATCCATGGCAGACGACTTGGGCATTCGCGAGGAGAAGCCGACGCGAGGAAGACGATGACTGACGCTGGGGCCCACACGCCACGCAAGACGGAGGCAAAGCGCGCGGAGCTAGGTCGCGCGGGTTGGGTCGAACAGAGGAAATGGGCCGAGGAAAGGAATTCGCCCAAAGCTTTTATCTCGAGATTTAAATAGATTTTCTATTTTAGAAAATACCGTAAATTCAAATAAGCAATAGAAAATAGCAAATGAACTTTAAAAATTCTAGAAAAACTAGAAAATATATCGAGCACAAAGAACCCAAATAAAATAGTTTTGGCTAATGTTCATGTTGGGATTATTCACATTAAATGTTTTTGATTGTAAAGTCCAATATTAAGCTTTTGAATTAAATTCAAATGAATCCAAATGGTGACTTTTCTTCCTACTAACTATTCAAAAGATTTTTAAACTCAGAAAATTGGGATGTTACAAACTCCCCCCCCCTTAAAGGAATCTCGACCCCGAGATTCAGGGTAGCTAGAGAAAAGGCTAGGAAACGGCTGGCCACTCTTCAGATTGACACCAAATAAAACCCAATTTCAGCACACAAGATGTCTCATGCTGACTACCACTAACCTAGAGCGAGATGCGACAACACTGTCGGAGCCAGAGAAGACAACTTGGGCGGCAGTGGTGGAGCTAAAAGCAGCCGACATAGAGTGTCCCCCGCTGAATTGAGCACAACAAGTCGACACGCATGAGGAGGAGTCCATTCGTGGTCGCGGCGACTCACGAGTGGACGACGGCAAGGAATGCGGTGGAGGCAATAGCACTAGCCCATGGTGCTGCTGCACAGAAGCAATCGAATGGGGGAAAGAAGAGATGACTGTAAGCTAGGGATTTTGACTGAGTTGGCAATAATTGGTGTGAGATAGAGGGAATCAATGGCAAAGATTGAAAAAAGATTGAATAAGTGGCTAGGATTTGAGCAAACGAAAGGGTAAGTTTAAGTGGCATCCAATGTCTAGGACAGATCAACAAAGATCTATTGGATGAGAAATAACCCTTAAAGACGAAGGGGTACGAGAGCATCTGAACCATCCATTTTAACTAAAAAAGATCCTTTGGTTCAGATAGAAATCAAAAGGGGTAATGAGCTAACTTGAAGACCCTATGTATGTAACAGATGATTCGATAGGATCAGATTGTCCATATATCCAGATGATCCAGTCCTTTAGGATGATCCGAAACATTCTGGTAAGAAGATAGGGTATTTTAAACTAAGAATTTTGTGTTCTCCCATGGTCCAAAATTGCAACAATCAACATAAACACTTAATTAGACATGGTTAAACCTTGAATAAGATCTAGAACACCAAATTGAAACATTTTTGAAAAAGATATTGCTATATGCATATAGTTTTCCAAAACATATTTTTTAAAATTCCGTGAACCAAATGAATTTGAGTTTGTGTTCTTTGATAACGTATGGGCCTAAATTTGTGCCACCATGAACCAAGATAAGGAAACATCCGCTCAAGTGACTTAGACCAATGTTATGTTAGAAAGCTCACGGTTAAGCATATAATAGAATTTTGGTTACTTTGTCAAACTTATTTTTAAGATGTTGGCCAATATAAAGAATTTTGAGAAAGCACTTGACCAACCTTTTTCGTTTCAAGATATTTCTTTAAAATCATAATTTTGGACATAAGTTTTTTAAGCAAATCATTATTGTTTTGTTTTTATGATGGAAATTTTTTGAAAAGAAAAACATTTAGAAATCATTTGATACAATATAGTACATTTCCATGAGAAAAGCATTTTCCAAATCATTTTTCAAGATGCATCTAGCAAAGTATTGATTTGATCACATTTAGGATTGCAAGAATACATGAGAGGAATAATGCTCCCCCTTAATGTGATATTCCCATTTGAGCTCACAAAAACCAAAGCAACTAAGACACAAACTACAAACAACTAAGAAAGCAAGGCATATATATCATATATGCACATGACAATATATTACAAGAAAAGTGAATATGCTCATGCAATGTTAGAGGAATCTATGATATTTAACTCACTCCTCAACTTTCAAAAGCGGGCCTCATCTAAGGGTTTGGTAAAAATATCAATTTTCACACGCAAGTTGATCCTTGGTTCAGACATGGCTTAGCACAATGTCACCTTTTCCAACATTATACGCGAGTGTTGAACCGGGTTATTTGCTATTTTTACTGCACTCTCATTGTCACACAATAGAGGCACACTTTTGAAGGTGATCCCATAGTCTAGAAGGGTTTACTTCATGTACAATATTTATGCACAACAACTACCCGCGGTAATGTACTCCGCTTCGGCAGTTGAAAGTGCAACCGAGTTTTGCTTCTTGGAAGCCCATGAGACAAGGGATCTACGTAGCATATGACATCCCCCAAAATGCTTTTACATTCAATTTTACACCCAACATAATCAAAATCCGAATAGCCAAGCAACTCGAATTTTGCACCTTTGAGATACCACAAACCAATTCTAGGGGAGTGTTTTAAATATATAAGAATTATTTTAACGGCAACTCGATGCAAATCTTTAGGAGAAGCTTGAAATCTAGCACACATACAAACACTAAACATGATATCGGGCCTAGATGCGGTAAGGTAAACAAGCTACCAATCATGGGTCTATATAGATTTTGATCAACCGGGGTACCTCCCACATCTAATCCATTCCACAGCGCTTGAGGAGGTCCATAATATACTTTTCTTCAGAGATGAATGTGCCCTCCTTCAATTGCTTGACTTGAAATCCAAGGAAGAAGGTCAACTCTCCTATCATAGACATTTCAAACTCTCTAGACATCATCTCACCAAATTCCTTGTAAAATTCTTGATTAGTTGATTTAAAAATAATATCATCAACATATATTTGACATATGAAGAACTTTTCATCAAAATGTTTAGTGAACAAGGTAGAATCAACTCTCCTGATTTTGAAGCCCTTAGCAAGTAGAAAGTCTCTAAGATGCTCATACCAAGCTCTTGGCATTTGCTTAAGCCCATATAGCACCTTAGATAACTTATAGACAAACTATGGGTGTTTAGGGTCTTCAAACCCAGGAGATTGTTCTACAAACACCAGCTTTGAAATTACACCATTCAAGAAGGTAGATTTAACATCCATTTGATATAGCTTGATATTAAAACATGATGCAAAAGCTAAAAGGATACGAACGACTTCGAGTCTTGCTACCGGAGCGAAAGTCTCTCCAAAGTCAAGTCCTTCAACTTGAGAAAACTCTTGTGCAACTAATCTTGCTTTGTTGCGGACCACCACTCCATGTTCATCTTGTTTGTTACAGAAGACCCACTTTGTGTCAATGACATTGTGATTGATGTCAATAACATTGTGATTGAGGGGACGTTCCACCAATCTCCATACTTCATTGCGGGTGAAGTTATTCAACTCTTCATGCATTGTATTCACTCAATCTGCATCACTAAGTGCTTGATCTACATCTGTAGGTTCCAAACAAGACACAAGAGTAATGTTCACAAAAAGATGCTAGACGAGAACGAGCTTGAACTCCCTTAGTAACATCCCCTAAGATTTGATTAATAGGATGGTCTTTGGCAATGGTCTGACGACTCTTGACTTAAGGTGAAGGAGAAGGTATTATATCCTCATCATCTTTATTTACTTCATCTTCATCAACTTGAGGCGCTATTGATAATGAGGGTTGAGCTTCGACTTGTACCTCTTGATCATTCTCGTTTGGCTTGATATCACCAAGAGACATATTTTTCATTACACTTCTTAGGCCTTCATTTTCTAGATCATTAAGATTTTCATACTCTTCTTGAGAGCTATTAGATTCATCAAATTTAACATCATAAGTCTCCTCAATAAGCCTAGTGGCATTGTTGAAGACACAGTAAGCTTTTGAATTTGAGGAGTAACCCAAAAGGAATCTGATGTCGCATCGCCTTTGGAACTTTCCAAGATGGGTGCGTTTTTTTTTTGTAAATGTAGCATTTGCAACCAAACACTATAAAGTAATATTGGGTCTTCTCCCCACTAAGAGCTAATATGATGTCTTCTTTAAGAGCCGGTGGAGATAGAGCCAGTTGATAGTATAGCAAGAGGTGTTGATGGCCTCCGCCCAAAACCGATCCGAAGTACCATACTCATCAAGCATAGTCCTTTACATTTCGATCAAAGTCTTATTCTTCCGATCAACAATTCCATTTTGTTGAGGAGTGTAAGTAGCGGAAAGCTCATACTTAATGCCTATCTCATCACAGTAATCTTCAATGTTAGTATTTTTAAACTCGGTTCCATTGTCACTACAGATTTTCTTAATTGGAGTTTCAAATTCATTTTGGGCCATTTTTGCAAATCATTTGAAAATACCAGAGGCTTCGAACTTGTCTTGTACTCAGGGCTGCCCTTAGGGCGACAAGCAAGGAGGTCGTGGTCACAAGGGGTGGTCTTTGCAAAAAGAAACCAAAGGGTGATCTTTCTAAAAAGGACTACCTCACACGATCACACCCAGGGAGGTCCTACAAAGGAAAGGAGCCAAAACACCAAGGCAGACCTCCTATAGATGTTTTAGAGGGAAGAAGATCCAATCACCATTATAAATCAGTGAGGAAAGCAGAAGATGAGAAAGACACTAAGAAAGGGGATAAGATTAGAAAGATGACTCAGATGAGGAGAGAACAATTTACTTTTCTTGCTTTGTAAACCTAGCTTTTGAATTTTCTACTAACGACCATTCTACTAGGGTACGACCTACAACCAGATGCTCCGATACCACTTGTCATGACCTGACCAGGGGTCACCCGAGAGGACCTCCTAGAACTCTCGAAAAGGGATCACGTGGACCTCCCAGGAGGTCCAGCAGGACCACTCGAGAGCACCTCCAGGATCACCCAAAAGGTCCAGCAGGACCACATGGAGGTCCGGAGAGCTGACCCGAGGAGGTCTTGAGATCTAGTACCTCCCCAAATGCCACGACTAGACCATGGGGAGGTCATGGGATTTGGAAAAGCCAACATCTCCTGTGTTCCGAACTAGTCCCAAGGATCAACAGCTAGTTCACACAGCAACACAAGTGATAATCATACATCAACGAGAGTTTAATTAACAGAAAAAGAATTGATTACAAGGTTAGCCTACAAGCCGACAAAAGACAACTTTACACAGCGAAGAACAAGAGACAAGTCCATCTAATACACCACAGGCAATTGGCTAGGAGGTGTAGCCTAGTCGTCTAGGACCCCTTGGTCCTTAGCAAAGTCCTCTTCACCTGCTCAAAAGATTATTTCAACCAAGAGTGAGCACAACAACGTGCTCGCAAGTCACACCACAAATAATGTAATGACATGCATAATGGATATCACAAGGAGAGCATATAGGGTTAGTTTGCATAAAGCCATGTTTCCTTCAAGTACAAGTAAATAAGTGGTAAAGCAGGCTACGCTATACATAAAATTCATTTTACAACACAGATTTTGATTGATTGATAACAAGATTAAAGGGTGTAGGTTAACCTCCTAGCACCAGGCTAACCGCCAAAGGCTCCTCGCCTAGGGTTCCCCGCCCAGAACACACTGGATAGAAATCGATAAAACAGTTTTCAAAACCATTTGAAAACCACAACCAAAGACTAACTGAGAGAGGCTTTGCTAGCATGTCCATATTACCGTGGACACGGCTATTAGAATAGATTTTCACTCTGCAGAGGTGTACAGCTTTACCCACAAGAGATAACCAACTTTTACTGTCCACTGTAACACCCCAAGACCCACATTACCCTGGAATGCCACTAAACCACTCTACAGCTGAACATAAGCGGAAGCAAAAACAACTAATGGACACAATATTAACGGATAGAGTTCAATAAATTAAAACAACTACTAGTAATTTAATCCAAGAGTAGTCCACAAATTCATCATTATTAAATCAAAAGAACACTCGCGATTAGCTAATCATTAGGCTAGTTTCCTCTCAAATTTATTACAGCATAAATCGATGAATTGAGTGCATAATTGTAGTGCCGCTCTACCCATCCCAGGAATGCTTAAGAATCACCTGAAAGGGGGAAAGAAACAACAAGAGTGAGATAAAATCTCAACAAGTATATTGATTAACAGGTTATTCAAATAACAAGCAAGCTACATCACAATTTATATTATTGCATGACCGCAACCACATTCCACTTTCTCATTCAATAAACCACATGGACTAACATGAGTCCAGCCTCATAAGATTTCAAACATTGGCATAAGTATGCAATTCCTCCATCCACAATTTTAATGCAAATGCATGTTATGCTCCACTGCACTCCCACCCATCAAGGTAAGAGTGTGCATCGTACTACGGCAATGTACGATGTTGTACCGGTACGGTCGCGGCCATAAGCGGCGACATCCACAATGCAATGTCATGATATGTTATGAATGATATGATACTCATAAACCACATAAGTGTCATCCTCATAAGGGCACCAACAAGATTAACTTTTATTACTACCACACAACCACTATGGAAAATACAACCATGATCCACATTCGGCACATAAAGCAACCACCTCATGACCACACGCAAGATATCCGAAGTAAAACATTCAATTATTAATTGCTGTTATCAACTCATTTGTAAGTCAACCAACCATGGCATAATACTTCAAAATACGAGAATCATATAGATTGCAAGTAGTAAGAACAACCAATTAAACGGTAGTAACACTGCTACAATTACTTGCCTTCCACGATGCGACACGTTAGCCGGCAAAAGTGATACTCCTAAACCTGAGGCTTCACCTCCTAAACAAGTAAAATAATTTCAATAAGGACATAATATACCCAGCGCTACTAATCGGCCTTCTACACCGCTTCCCAGATGACTCAAGTCGAGATTACAAAGCTGAAACTGAAAAACAATGTTTCCTACCATATACCGTTTCTGGACAGCAGCACGGTTATTGACATAACTCATGAACTGGAAGTCGAAAAGAGGTAAACCCAATTTCTGTAGATTCTTAACTGACTAATCTACAATACTCTAGTTGACATGATAATCCAATTCGGCCAATAAAATAGGCTAACCATTGTTTGAACTTTCAGTACAGAAACTGCCTACTCGTTCGAACAGCAATACTAGGATGACCATAACTTTTAATAGGTAACTCCGAATTGATCGTTCTTTATCAATCTGAAAAGCTTATCGAATTATCTACAATAACCTAGTTGTGTGATCTTTCAGATTCTACCAATTTCCCTTTCATATTTTAGGAAAAATCCAGACAGATTATTCTCGTTAGATTTCTGGCAGCAGATACTAAATCGACCATAACTTTTGACTCAGACCTCGGAATTGAGTGATCTTCATGGCTACTGAAAAATAACGACAGATCCCACATAACTCTAGGAGATGAAATCTTAAAATTCAGCCTCTAAATACACGAAATTACCCCCGCAAGGTACTGGACAGAATTGAATCTTCTGCAGCCAAACTTTTATCCAACAATTCTAATCGGTTTCGCATCTACTACGGATCAAACAGCGGGGAAGGCATCTCGTTACCCTTGAAGAGCCGCTAGAGCTTTCTGAACCAATCCCCATGCAAGTTCTTCTTCTCCTTTCTCCCTTTCTCTTCTTTCTTGGACGTCGCAACCCGGGCTCATCCTCCTTGTTGTTTCGGGTGGCAGCAGCAAGGGAGGAGAAGATGGCTGCCAAGAGGTGTAGGGGGTGGAGGTGGAGACGCAAGTGGAAGGGGAGGGGGTGCTTGTGGCGGCCACAAGGGGGAGAAGGGGAAGGGATGGGGCTGCCCTAGGGTTAGTAGGAGGTGTGGGGCGCATGGGCTTGGGCCTGGTGCGGCCCCCCCCCTTGGGCCACTCATGACCGGCTGTAACACCCCAGGACCCACATTACCCTGGAATGCTACTAAACCACTCTACAGCTAGCCAATAATTTCAAGATAAATTAATTCGGCAACATCTCTAGACAAAAAGCATTAAGCGGAAGCATAAACATCTAAGGGAATAAAGATAACGGTAACAAGTTCAATAATTAAACAACCTCTAGTGATTAATCAAAGAATGGTTCACAAGTCCATCCTTATTAAATAACATAATCCTCCACAAATAGTTAAGCATTTGGCTAGAATTTCATCGACTTTATTACAACATGAGTTGATGAACCATGTGCATTATTGTGGTGCCGCTCTACCCATCCCATGAATGCTCAACAATCACTGTAGGGGAAAGAAAACAAGGGTGAGATAAAAATCTCAGCAAGCAAACTGTTTAACCGGCTATTCAGATTGCAAACAAACATACAACATCATTAAAGTATCCAAATGTCCACACCCATAATGTGAATCCACATTCATTTACCAGCCAATTAAACTACAAAGATATTAAGCATCAATATCCAATCCCCATAATGATCACAATTATAGCCTCAACCATATTTACTACCAATGATAGTAAAATATTAACAATTGAATCTTGATCAACTGCTCCATGTTAATCACCACTACCACTACCAATGACAATAAAGTATTAGCGTGTTTTACCTCATAACTTTACTATTTCTCGCATCCACAACTGCTATCCACAATTACCACAAGAGAGAAGAATCTCATGCCACAACCACAACCTCTACCATACCACAAGGGGTGAACCCCATTCCACAACCACAACCACATTACTCATACCACAAGAGACTCTCATGAGTCAATTTCACATTGCAACTGTGAAGGCGTTTGATTGCAAAAATAACTTCACCTCAATATCTTGCACAAGTATGCAAATGATCTTTCCACAATGTAATGCATATGTATGCTATGCTCCACTGCACCTTTACCCAACAAGGTAAAGGTATGCATCGTCTTACTGGCAATGCACGATGTTGTACCGCATGGATCGCGGCTATAGCGGCGACATCCACAATGCAAATGTCATGATATGTCATGAATGATATGATAATCATAAACCACAAGAATTTAACCACGAAGGTCAACAACATACTCATCATGAATTTTTTCTCATAATCCACATGTGTCTCATTAAGCACAATACCATCGTGTCATAAGACCATTACCACATAACCCACACCTGATTCACCAAGATCAAAATCAATCGATATAGATGGAACTCTATCACATAGACCACCACATGATCATCATGAAAATAACCACAAGGAATTAACGACATGTCCAACTTGAGTTTATTTTCATATTCCGCATTTGGCTCATTAAGCAAATTACCACGATACTACCTAAACTCATCCAAACATAGCAATTGATTAATATCTTGCTACCACATTTTGACTTGGAAAACATGTAACCATGGCATATCATTTAACATTACGTCAATCATGCATAGTGCAAATAGTAAGAAAAACGGGTTAAACCGTAGCACAACCGCTACATTTACTTCCTTCCACGATGCGACGCGTTAGCTGGCAAAGCTGATACTCCTAAACCTGAGGCTTCACCTCCTAAACAAGTAAAATAATACCAATAAGGACATAATATACCCAGCGCTACTAATCGCATTCTACATCGCCACTTGACGACTCAAAACGAGTTTACAAAGCTGAAACCGAAAACAACGTTTCCTGCCATATACTGATTCTGGACAGCAGCACGGTAAATGACATAACTCATGAACTGGAAGTCAAAATGAGGTAAACCCAATTTCTGTAGATTCTTAACTGAATAATCTACAATACTCTAGTTGACACGATAAACCGATTCGGCCATAATATTAGGCTAACCATTGTCTGAACTTTCAGTACAGAAACTGCCTACACAATCGAACAGCAAAACTAAAATGACCATAACTTTTAATAGGTAACTCCAAATTGATCGTTCTTTATCAATCTGAAAAGGTTATCGAATTACCTACAATAACCTAGTTGGGTGAACTTTCAGATTCTACTAAATTCACTTTCATATTTTAAGAAATAACCAGACAGATTATTCTCGTCAGATTTCTGGCAGCAGATAATAAAATGATCATAACTTTTGACTCAGACCTCGGAATCGAGTGATCTTCGCGGATACTGAAAGATAACAACATATCCCACATATCTCTAGGAGATGGAATCTTAAAATTCAGCCTCTAAATACAAGAAAAAACCCACGCAAGGTACTGGACAGAATTGAATCTTCTGCAGCCCAACAATTAACCAACAATTCTAATCGGTTTCGCATCTACTAAGGATCAAACAGCGCGGAAGGCATCTCGTTACCCTTGTAGAACCGCTAGAACTCGCTGAACCAAACCCCACACAAAATCTTCTTCTCCTTCTTCTCCTTCTTCTCCTTCTTCTCCTTCTTTTCTTCCTCTCTTTCTTCTTTCTTGCGCAAGGGACAGCACCTTAGGAGAGGGGAGGTGCAAGGGACAGCACCTTGGGAGAGGGGAGGTGCAAGGGAGAGGGGAGGAGTCGGCCAAGGAGAGGAGAAGGGGCGGCTGCAAGTGGGAGGAGGAAAAGGGAGAGGAGGGGTGGCTAGGGTTTGGGGAGGTGGCCTCCCCTTTGGCCGACCACACACTAGGCTAGATGGGCCAAGGCCCAGCCCCAAATGGAAGAGAAAAACAACGGAAAAGCCCCTCTCTAACTTGATTTGACGAAAACTGAAAATAAAATTCTTCCCCGATTAAATAATTCTCTACCGATAAATTTTTATTAATCCGATTCTTGACTTCTCACACTTCCGGAGTATTACATTCTTCCCACCTTAAAAGGATTCGCCCTCGAATCCAACTCTACAGACCACAAAGAAAAGAACAACAAGCAAACAACAACCCAAGCTAGGTGTACTCACCAGCCTCGAAGAGCTCGGGGTACTTCTTTCGCAAAAGATCCTCTAGCTCCCACGTAGCCTCTCTCTCCGACTGATTCGTCCAAAGGACCTTCACATACTTGATGGTCTTATTCCTCAAGACCCGCTCTGACGTATCCCAGATACAAACTGGCCGATGCTCCACGGTGAGATCTGCTCCACCGTGACTGCTCTGAGTCAAGCTTGTGTTCTGATCCCAAGTATTTGCTCAAGATAGACACATGGAAAACATTGTGCACACCACTCAAAGAGTTTGGCAACTCCAAACGATAAGCCAAACTACCCACCCGAGCAACCACGGAAAGTACCGATGTACCGCGGGCTAAGCTTCGGTGGTACCAAATGAACAATACCCTTGGTTGGAGACACCCAAAGGAGCACAAGGCTTCCCACCGCAAACTCCACCTCGGCGCGAACATCCGCATAATTCTTTTGTCGCCCCGAAGCCAATGTGTCCTGCCATTTTGGCAAAATTTCCGCAATAACTATTAAGACCACCTTCTCAAACCATCCTCTTTCTTAAAACACTTTTCTCTTATTAAATAAACTCAGGATAACACACTATACCCATTGTCAAGAATTTGATCACAAATTCCACTCACATCATTCTACTAGAAGCACAACGGTATCTTTGCAAACATAACCCAAAGAATGTAAGAGTAAAGAACTCTCAAGCATCACACTAGCAACCAGCTTTCCTTCAAAGGACCACGATCCAAATCAAAGGATTCACCACAAATGTGGGGACCCCTGGTTATTGGAAATGTTACTAATTAAATTCATACTGTAGCACAATTATTAATGAAGGAACAGTACTGTCCCTTTATTAAAAACCATGCTAAAGATATAAATTTAACAAGTGACAGATCCAGTAAACAGGATTCCCGGATATATATGATTCTCAGTGGTTCCTAGGATCAACGACCATTGCATATATATCCTTCATCAACATTGCATCAAACACACACAAGTCATACATGGATATAATTAAACATAAGGTTACACCATTCTGTTAATACTACAATATTAAGTGACTTGGTCACTTTAATGATATAAATGGAAGCAAAATAAACGGAAAAATGTCCACCAATGGCCTCATCTACCCGCAGGCAATTACGTGGAGGAAAGAAGTAGCGTTACTCGTTAGCGTCACCCTGATCGGCGCTAACGGGTACTTCATAGAGAAAACCATCCTCACCTGCAACAATAGGTGGTAGCACCTTGAGTACGGAAGGTACTCAGCAAGTCTTACACAAACTAATAAAAGAAAGTGGTTATTAGAGCCTAATCAAAGGAGTAGAGTTGTTACATGCATAAGCTTACAACAGGAAGGTATAAAGGTTCAAATTTGCATAAAGCGATACATCTTAACCTACAAAGGCTAAATTTTGATAAAGCAATTTAATAAATCAAAGATAAAGTAAAACAGTAAGTAAATACATTAAATGTAAACAGTACAGTGCATGATTCCCTCATGCCATCCGAAAATAAACCAAAACCAGATTTTTGAAAATCAAAACCTCTATACAGATGACATCAATTCAAGTTATCGTCCATGACCGTGGACACGGCTATTCGAACAGTTTATACCCTGCAGGGGTGTACATCTTTACCCACATGACTTAGCTAGCCCGTTGTCTTCGGATGCCTCCGAATGATGACACACTTCCTTTGGTATGCCGACCGGGGAAGCTAAGATTTGGTATTTTTCAACAAGCTAACACTATTGAGTTGGACCCCCATGTGTGAACTGATCCCACTAGTGTAGGCTATACCACCTACTAACCACGGGCACACATGTTGTGTCAATGAATGCCGATCCAAACAATTTAAAACGAATTGGGCTCCCACCCATAGTAGAATGCTATCGGCACCATTAAGGTATCGTATATGCGACGAGGCACATATACGCCTCACCCTCCTAAGAACATCCGACATCGACATACAAAGCTCACATGGCATAAAACGCAGTCCTCAGACCAAAGCATCTATGCCATACAAGGCCAATACACATATCCTTACTCTCCTGTTTCCAACTCAATAGTCTCAACATTTTACTTAACCAAACAGCGCCCATACACTGCATGTGGAAGTACGTGGGGGACTTGAATTGAATAATCAGAGTTCGGTCCTTAATTAACCCGGACAAGTCCACCACAAACCCAATCTGCACAAAAGCACCATCACTAGCTTCCCTTGTCCAGATCAATTTGAATTTCAATACAAGGCTGATTTAAAGAAACTGGACAAAGAGTTTAAAATGACAATAGTTCAGTGGTGATTCCCATGTTTGACAAGATATGCTTGTCAAAATCTAAAATCTCTAGACTGCATATCTAAGCCAAATCTGAAAATAGACCATATAGTATACAGTACTACACTAGAGTTGAGTGTATGGTCATAATTAAGGTAATCCACCATGTCAGGTTATAGCTAGCTATTACAAGTCACATTTTGTATTTTCAGACAAATAGCATGCACAGATATCACTGGATTTGTAAAAGCTATTGTACAAAATCTGGGTTCAATATGGTGCAAAGAGGATGCTTGCCTTGGTAATAATAGACTTCATTGCAGTGTTCGTTGTTGCTCGTAAAAGATTCAATTGCTTCAATGAACCAGATTCTAAAAGGAACAATAAGATCCAATAAATACCAAAATCGATAATAAGTCCAAAATAGAAGAAAATGCATGATCAATCTAGAAGTGCATGATTACAGTATGCTTAAGTCATAACTACCCGTAATAATGATAATAATCCATCCTATAGCTCACTGTTTTCAAAAGACAGAAATTAGGTTTCAGTGCAAAACTCCGCTTTGATTGTATAAGAGCCAAAACAGATGATTGCAATTTTTTGGAAAAAGAAGTATAGACCATGCAAAAGTCCATAAATGAATCTTAGCATGATCCTTTAGGGTAATTAACATCCCAAACTAATCTTAGTCTAACCCTAGCCAGTTAGATCACATCAACTAGGAAGGACATCATTTTTGTCGGCTAAACCGACAAAAAGAAACAGGGACAATTCTCAACTAGAGGTCAAAATAGATGATGACAAGAATGAAAAGATTAACTTGTCATGCTGCTAGGGTTTAGTCAAAACCAAAATAAGATGGTAAGTTGACAGGAAGAACCCTAGGTCTTGAAAATGACATGAAAAACCGAAAAGGCATAATATCAACTTTTCAGTTTGAAGCAAGATCAAGCTACTGATGCTTAAAAGAGTGATTCTTAGCAGCTCCTAAGGTTCTTAAGATGCTCAAGATGTCGAAACTAGGGTTTTAGCTTACCAGGAGAAGAGATATGCCAAGGGTTTTGAAAACCCGATGCTGATCAACAGAGGGTTAAACTCTGATTTAACCTACAAAAGATAATCAATCTTTATTGCAAGGTGTAACCAGAGTTTAGGATGGATAAGCAAAAGGAACAAGAACAAGAACTCCACTGGCCAACAATGGAGGATGAGCTGCTTCGGTCAACAATGGATGCAGCTCAAAAAGGTTAGGGTTTATATATGGGTGTTGAGCTACAGAGCAAAAAGGAAAGATCTAGAGTTGATGAGGTGTCCATTTAGCTAAACATCTCAAAAATCAGTGTATAATCTTTGGATAAATCCTCTCCCCTGCTCACAAAAATGGCTGCGCGCAGAGATAAGGAAGAAGAGAGGCAAACTATGACATGTGGGTCCCGCTGGCAGTCACAGCCGCGCGCACCTCAAAAAGGCTCAAACAAATGTCAGCCGTCCGATTGGAAATAGACGGCTACGATAAATAGATAGATTAAATGATTTGAATCGGTACCAGTTAATATGGACCGCACGATCTAGATCTACCGATCGGGATTAAAACGAAATCCCGAAGGGTTGCGGGGCTCCGCTTTCAAAGAGAGACGTTGGATTGAAATCCAACGATCAATTAAAAGATATACACGTCACCCTTTTAGATGCGATGGCTTAACACCGTTGGATTTGATTTCTACGGTCAGGATGTAAAAATGGAACCGGATGGTCCGATTGCATACACCGCTCTGGGCCACCCGATCGAAATCCAACGATCCACCGATTTTGGGCTTTAAAGGCCCACGGTCAAAAAGGTGTGCCGTAGGATTGAAATCCAAAGGCCCGCATAAACGCACGCCTCTGATTTCAAATAGGAATAAGCGACACCGCTAGATCAAGGATGGACGGCCACGACAGCGGGATCCGAGTCGTCCGAATGCATACACTAATCTGAGCCACACGATGAAGATCCAATGGTCCAGAGGAGTGCGGGCTTTATAACACGCGGGAAAAAGGGAAAAACCGTAGGATTTGAATCTAACGGCTGAGATAAAAGCGCGCCTTTAAGTTTAAAACGAAAAGAGCGCCACAGTTGGATTAGAAACGAACGGTGGAGATTGATTAAGGATCCGGAGTCGTCCGGTTGCATACACCGATCTCGCGCGTTAGATCGATATCCAACGGTGGAGATTAAAGTGTACACGGACAGCTCGCGGGTGTTATAACTTCGCCTGCTCGATTGAAGATCAACGGCTCATATCACGTGTGAGCTTTGGGCTCGCGTTGGGACGTGACCGAGCCGGACCAAATGGCTCGGTTGGACCAAGTCCACATGAGACTGGGTCGCAATAGTGCAAGGGTCGGGTTTAGACCGGTTTAGTTGACCAGACCCATTTGAATACTTAAAAGGTTTGACTGGGACTTTAAAAATAGCAAATAAATTTATAAATTCATGAAATTTTTACTGTAAGCTACTGGGATGATATATTTCCCAGATAAATTTCATAAACTACATTTTCACTTTGTAAAATACATAAATATTTATTTCAGGCCGAAAATATTTATTTAAAGACCATAAATTTTCTTTAAGTCCAAATAATTTCTAAAAATGCAACAAAAATATTTTTGGCCAAGATAATTTGTCTAGGCTTTAATAAAAATACTTCCCAGTCATAATACAAGTTTTATCATGTACTCCTTTAAATATTCAAAATAAGCCTTTGGACTTTGGCTAAAAGGAAGGTTTTATTTGGTAACAGCAACTCCCAACTGAGATTAAGAACAGTAATGATATGAACAGTAGCCCATTACTGTTCATAATGCAGATTATTACTGTTGATAAAATTGGGGCTGTTACAAACCTACCCCCCTTAAGGAAAATCTCGTCCCCGAGATTTGGAACAAGTTAAGATTAGGAAGGAGTGAAATGGAAATGAATTATGAGGAAATTCAACATCTGTTGTTTTGATTTCCTTAAAAGATAACAAAGAAGAGTCTTACATAACAACATAGTGTTATTATTACATCTTGGTTTACATTGCTTTGTTTAAACTTTCCTTTCTTGATCTAAAGGAAAGTACTAAACAACAAAAAGATGGGGATGCTCAATCTGCATCAGATCTTCGCGCTCCCAAGTGGCTTCATCTTCAAAATGATTAGCCCACTGAATTTTCAAGAACTTGACAAGACGATTTCTTGTCCTGCGCTCCATTGTGTCGAGGATACGCATCGTTGCTCTTGATATGAAAGATCGAGTTGAGATCAAGATGTTCATAGCAGCTGCCTCAATAGGAACACGAAGACATTTCTTCAATTGAGACACATGAAAATATCATGTATCACGAGAGTGATTCTGTAGTTCTAATTGATAAGCTACACTCCTCGCTGGCAATTATTCGGAAGGGTCCGATATAACGAGGTGCGAGCTTCCTTTTACAAAAACGATGAGTACCCTTCATGGGTGACACTTTAAGATAGACATGGTCATCTACCTCAAAGCTCAACTCACGACGGCGATGATCGCGATAGCTCTTCCGACGAGATGCGGTTTTTCAGCAATCTCGAATCAAGCGAACTTGCTCTTCTGCTTCCCTTACCAAGTCTGGACCATCGAATGATCTTTCACCAGACTCGGACCAATTCAATGGAGTCCATAAGCTCTCCCATACAAGGCTTCAAAAGGTGACATTTGAATACTTGCCTGTAACTATTATTGTAGGAAAATTCCACATATGGCAAAGATTTCTCCAGCCTTTGCTATAAGATAGCACATAGGCTCGAAGAAGATCTTCCATTACTTGGTTCACTCTTTCAGTTTGACCACTGGTTTGACCACTGGTTTGAGGATGGTAAGCAGTACTGAAAGAAAGTTCAGTGCCCATAGCCTGATGAAGGCTATTCCAAAAATGGGAAGTGAATTGAGGACCACGGTCAGAAACAATGACTTTAGGAACACCATGAAGACAAACAATTCTAGCAATATAAAGCTCTGCTAGTTGCTTGCCATTGAAATCAGTCCTGACCGGAATAAAATGAGCCACTTTGGTTAAACGATCGATGATCACCCAAATGGCATCGATCCTGGAAGTTTTGGGAAGACCAAGAACTAAATCCATACCGATCTCTTCCAACTTCCATTGTGGAATAGGCAAAGGTCAAGGGTACCACTGCTTCAGATGTTCGGCTTTAACCCTTTGGCAAATATCACATTCAAGAACATATCGAGCAATTTGCCTCTTCATTTGGCTCCACCAAAATATTTTCTTCAAATCTCGTACATCTTGGTACTCCGGGATGCAAAGAAAACTTGGAATTATGAGCTCGAGAATTAGATTCTTCAATTCGAATCGCAGGTACTACCAAACGATTGCGATATCGAATCGCATCACGATCATTTTCGTAAAATTCGCTGGCTTTACCGCTTTCATATTCTCCTTGATTTCGCTACCTCGCGTCGCTTTCGGGCCTCCTAATCTGAGATTCCAATGTCGGCTTTACATGTAATGCCGCGAGGAAACCTGCCCCCACCAATTCAAGACTTAAGCACCGAAAGTCAGCACACAAGTCTTTTTCGGCAGGTAGAGAAGATATGCGCTGTATTGTGACTTTCTCGCTAAAGCATCGCCACAACATTGGCTTTACCAGATGATAATGAATACCCATGTCGTAGTCTTTGATCGCCTCAAGCCATCTTCGTTGTCTCATATTCAAATCAGATTGAGTGAATATGTATTTTAGGCTTTTATGATCAGTGTAGATCTCACAACGATTACCTAGAAGGTAATGTCGCCAAATCTTCAATGCATGGACCACGGCACCAATTCCAAATCATGAGTAGGATAATTAACTTCATGAGGGCAAGAATCGTCGGGATGCATATGCCACAACTCGCCTTCTTGCATAAGCACACAACCAAGTCCATGGCGAGATGCATCACAATAAATGTCGAAGCTCTTAAGAACATCCGGAAGAGTGAGAACTGGAGCTTTAGTCAAGAGAGTTCTCAAAAGTCGAAAACTCTCTTCACATTTAGCTGACCATTCAAATTTCTTCCCTTTCTGCAAGAGCTGAGTCAAAGGTCTAGCAAGCTTGGAGAAATTTTCAATGAACCTACGGTAATAACCCGCAAGTCCAAGAAAACTACGAATTTCTGGGACACTCTTGGGAGGCTTCCAATTTAGTACATCTTGTACCTTGCTTGGATCGACAGCGATACCTCCTTCAGATAACACATGCCCCAGAAAGGCAACTTCTCTGAGCCAGAAAGCACACTTGCTAAACTTAGCATACAGTTGATGCCGACGAAGAGTTTCCAGCACGAGCCTCAAATGTCGTTTATGGTCTTCATCAGACTTGGAATAAATAAGAATGTCGTCAATGAACACGACAACGAACTTATCCAAGAATTCCATGAACACTGAATTCATAAGATTCATGAAGTATATTTGGAGCATTGGTCGGACAAAGGACATAATAAAGATACTCGTATAAACCATAACGAGTAGAGAAAGCTGTCTTAGGAATGTCCTCAGCTCTAACCTTGATCTGATGATAGCCCGATCGCAAATCAATCTTGGAAAAGACACGGGCACCAACCAACTGATCGAAAAGATCATCGATTCGAGGTAGAGGATATTTGTTCTTGATAGTGACTTCATTTAACGGACGGTAATGCACACACATCCGTAAAGTGTTGTCTTTCTTCTTAACAAAGATTGCCGGGCATCCCCAAGGTGAGGAACTCGGTCGAATGAAACCTTTGTCAAGTAATTCTCCGAGTTGCTTCTTCAATTCAACCAACTCGTTGACAGGCATTCGATAAGGACTCCTGGATATCGGAGCGATTCGTGAACTAGCTCAATCACGAACTCCACTTCCGATCGGTGGTAAACCGGAAGGTCTTCAGAAAGACATCAACATACTCACAGACAATTGGTACTGACTCCAAAGAAGGAGTGGTATCAACTTGGTGAGCACAAAGATGAGAGCCAATTGTTTTGGAATGGTAAACAACTTGAATGCCGTCTGCATTAGTCATGGAAATAGACCGTTGGGAACAATTGATTTGGCCCTGGTTCTTGGACAGCCAATCCATACCCAAAATGACATCCAACCCTTTAGAGTCAATCACAATTAAATTTGCTAAAAACCTTACTCCAAGGATTGTTATGTTGACCCCACAACAAATCTGATCGGTTTTAAAGACCGACCCAGGTGATTGAATAATAAAAGGTGGTTGGAGGGTATGCATGTCTAACTGGTGTTGAATAAAGAAAATGATTGCTAATAAAGAATGAGATGCTCCAGAGTCAAATAAAACAAGAGAATGGACTGAAATTAACTAGGAGCATACCCATAACAACCAGTGTATCGCCGCTTCTTCAAGCAGTTGATCCGTTCACATGCCCACGGACCGAGCCGATCGCCTTAATAGGAGGCCTCTGCGAAGGGCTGGCCGCATTGTGGGTTGGATAGGGTCGAACAGAGGCAATCCTTGCCGCTTGCCACACACTTGTTGGCATAATGCCCCGACGACCACAATGAAAGCAGATAACCCCGGTTAACATTGTTAACAGGACGGGCTGATTTCCACTTGGGCCGGCTCGATTGGTGGGAGGAGATGGACGAGGAGCAAACACCGCGCCTTGGTGAAAATGGAGTGGTGCTCGTGGTGGTCTAGACAACCACATACGAGGCCTTGGTGAGTCGCCACCAGAACAAATCGAGAAGTCCGCTGCCGCTATGTGACTCCTCCAACGCCTTGCTCTTACTCGCCACAATGGCTTTATTGACCAAATGAGAGAAATTTCTGAAATCATGCAAAGCCACCGCCATCCGCAGCCTCGATAGCCCATTCAAGAACCGGTTTCGACGACGAAGGTTAGTCGAAACATCATCAAAGCATATCCGCCAGAAGTTGAACTCATGCGATATTCGGTCACCGATTTTCGCCTTGCCTCGAGCGAGAAATTCTTGCCGCTTGATCATCATCACTCCTCAGAATATGAGCTTCGCGAAAACTTCCACGAACTCATCCCAAGTAGGGACATGTCCAGCAGTTGAATGGCAAGAAGATTATCCCACCATATGCCGGCCGCCCATCGAAATGATAACCGCAAAGAGAACCTTTTCCTTCTGAGCATTGAGCAATCGTAAGCTTCTTCTCAATGGTTCGCCAATCCTCGCTTCCATAGGATCTCGAGAATCGGAGAACACCGCGGGTTAGTCCACTGAAAGTCGCAAGGCTACCCGCCCATGGTGGCCTCCGCTCGACAATTGGTGCAATAGGAGAAGAAGTATTGCGCGCAATCTGTTCCAAGATGCGCGTCTCGTCCATTCGGTTGCGCCAATTTGCATGAGCACGTCGCCATCGAAGGTGGTGGAGGAAGCTCCTCTTCCCGGGACCACCTTGCGGACCTTGAGAGCTGGAGGGTTTAATCGGCCCTCCCGAGAATGAGGCACGTGAGTCGACATGCCCTCCCTTGTTGCGCTTTTAAGACGAGTAGTAGGTCTGTCATCCTGTTACCACACCATGGTTAACAACACAACAAGGACATACTCTGCAAACACAAACAAGGTTGCAATTAGAAAAGAAACAAGACTGCATATATAATGCATCATGTTATGTTATGCATTCAAGTTAACATCAAACCGAAACTTCATATATATACAACAAAAATTTCGGTTCCATCTTACATTATAGTCGGCCATAAAGTCGGATTACAAACCGAAATGGAACTTACATACTTTGTACAAAATACTACGCCCTATTACATACATTTTATTTAGGCCACTACTAAACCGAAAGACACTCAACCACGAGGGTTCATCGTCGAGGTACTAGCATAAAGATCCCGATTAAAGTTCACCGAAACTCATTCGTAAGATGAGCTCCGGGGAACCCGTGTCAACCGGATCCAAAGGACTAATGAGACGCCGAGAACCCAACAATGGCCGATGACCTCCGTGAGGTGCAGTCCGCAGAGTGCGAGGAAAGCTCGCAATCATCCGGGCTTGGCGCACTTGTCCATAAACAGCACGCACCCGCCACTCGGAAGTCGATAAAGAGGTGGTGCAAAGAAAGCAGGGGAGATCTCGTTGTCACCATAAAGAACGCTGCAGGAACGCGTTCATGTTGACTCCAAGAAGCGGTACTGGCCTCATTAAGGCGATGCCTAGTTTCCCATAACTCCTCACAAGACAGCGATGGACTTGGTCCATGATGCGACCATCCTCGCTAATCGTCGCACTGAGGGTCTTCGCCAAATCAGTATCTCAAATAACGTGCTCACTTCGGAGGTAGGACCTTGATTCGGGAAGTGGTCATAGGGTGGTTGAGACAATTCCACAAATCATGACGAAGAAGGCTCATCATCCTACTCGCAGCCTTCCCGAACCGCCATAGCCTCTGAGGTGGCAAGAGCTTGGACATGAGGGAACACCGCCACTACATGCCTAGCGATGACGTTGATGAAGGCGCGATACTCCTCCATCCCCGGTCCTCGATCTCGCGATAAATGGCGATCTCTACCGATAAGTGAAATTGGAGCGCCACATCATGTCCCGGTAATGCTGGAACCCATCAACATCTTCGCTCGGTCTCCTTGACCAAGTACCAACCGCTCATCTATAGACAAGAAGACAAGATAAGAAACAATTCACTTTTAAATAAACCAACAAAGTTGGATAAGAAGTGACATTAAGGAAGATAAGAAATAAAAGAGGTCATACTTAAACTTTCAAAATACATTGCCGTTTGAAAATAATTTTATTAGAAGACTCTCTAATAACTTCGCCATGCTACTTCTAACCCACAGTAACGCGTATGCTCGATACCAACGCGTGGGACCCCTGTTATTGGAAATGTTACTAATTAAATTCATATCAGAGCACAATTATTAATGAAGGAACAAGATCGTCCCTTTATTAAAAACCATGCTAAAGATATAAATTTAACAAGTGATGATCCATAATAAATGTGATTCCTGATATATATGATTCTCAATGGTTCCTGTGATCAACGACCATTGCATATATATCCTTCATCAACATTGCATCAAACACATACAAGTCATACATGGATATAATTAAACATAAGGTTACACTATTCTGTTAATACTACAATATTAAGTGACTTGGTCACTTTAACAGTATACAGCGGAAGCAAAATAAACGGAAAATGTCCACCAATGGCCTCATCTACCCGCAGCAATTGCGTGGAGGAAAGAAGTGAAGCGTACTCGTTAGCGCCACCCGATCGGCGCTAATGTGTACTTCATAGAGAAAACCATCCTCACCTGCAACAATAGGTGGCAGCACCTTGAGTACGGAAGGTACTCAGCAAGTCTTACACAAACTAATAAAAGAAAGTGGTTATTAGAGACTAATCAAAGGAGTAGAGTTGTTACATGCATAAGGTTACAACAGGAAGGTGTAAAGGTTCAAATTTGCATAAAGCGATACACCTTAATCTATAAAGACTAAATTTTGAATAAGCCCTTTAATAAATCAAAGATAAAGTAAAACAGTAAGTAAATACATTAAATGTAAAAGAAGAAGGCATAATTCCTCATGCCATCCGAAAATAAACCAAAACCAGATTTTTGAAAATCAAAACCTCTATACAGTGACATCAATTCAAGTTATCGCCCATGACCGTGGACACGCTATTCGAACAGCTTTATACCCCGCAGGTGTACATCTTTACCCACATGACTTAGCTAGCCCGTTGTCTTCGGATGCCTCCGAATGATGACACACTTCCTTTGGTATGCCGACCGGGGAAGCTAAGATTTGGTATTTTTCAACAAGCTAACACTATTGAGTTGGACCCCCATGTGTGCACCGATCCCACTAGTGTAGGCTATACCACCTACTAACCACGGGCACACATGTTGTGTCAAGAATGCCGATCCAAACAATTTAAAACGAATTGGGCTCCCACCCATAGTAGAATGCTATCGGCACCATTAAGGTATCGATATGCGACGAGGCACATATACGCCTCACCCTCCTAAGAACATCCGACATCGACATACAAAGCTCACATGGCATAAAACGCAGTCCTCACTCAAAGCATCTATGCCATACAAGGCCAATACACATATCCTTACTCTCCTGTTTCCAACTCAATAGTCTCAACATTTTACTTAACCAAACAAATACCATACATCGCATGTGGAAGTACGTGGGGACTTGAATTGAATAATCAGAGTTCGGTCCTTAATTAACCCGGACAAGTCCACCACAAAACCCAATCTCGTGCACAAAAGCACCATCACTAGCTTCCCCTTGTCCAGATCAATTTGAATTTCAATACAAGGCTGATTTAAAGAAACTGGACAAAGAGTTTAAAATGACAATAGTTCAGTGGTGATTCCCATGTTTGACAAGATATGCTTGTCAAAATCTAAAATCTCTAGACTGCATATCTAAGCCAAATCTGAAAATAGACCATATAGTATACAGTACTACACTAGAGTTGAGTGTATGGTCATAATTAAGGTAATCCACCATGTCAGGTTATAGCTAGCTATTACAAGTCACATTTTGTATTTTCAGACAAATAGCATGCACAGATATCACTGGATTTGTAAAAGCTATTGTACAAAACTGGTTCAATATGGTGCAAAGAGGATGCTTGCCTTGGTAATAATAGACTTCTCAGGTGTTCTGTTGCTCGTAAAAGATTCAATTGCTTCAACAGTAACCGCATTCTAAAAGGAACAATAAGATCCAATAAATACCAAACCGACAATAAGTCCAAAATAGAAGAAAATGCATGATCAATCTAGAAGTGCATGATTACAGATGCTTAAGTCATAACTACCCATAATAATGATAATAATCCATCCTATAGCTCATCTGTTTTCAAATGACAGTAAATTAGGTTTTGCAAAACTCCGCTGGGATTGTATAAGAGTCAAAACAGACAGATTGCAATTTTTGGAAAAGAAGTATAGACCATGCAAAAGTCCATAAATGAATCTTAGCATGATCCTTTAGGTAATTAACATCCCAAACTAATCTTAGTCTAACCCAGCCGCTAGATCACATCAACTAGAAGGAGATCATTTTTGTCTGCTAAACCGACAAAAAGAAACAGGACAATTCTCAACTAGAGGTCAAAATAGATGATGACAAGAATGAAAAGATTAACTTGTCATGTCGCTAGGGTTTAGTCAAAACCAAAATAAGATGGTAAGTTGACAGAAGAACCCTAGGTCTTGAAAATGACATGAAAACCGAAAGGCATAATATCAACTTTTCGCTTGAAGCAAGATCAAGCTACTGATGCTTAAAAGAGTGATTCTTAGCAGCTCCTAAGGTTCTTAAGATGCTCAAGATGTCGAAACTAGGGTTTTAGCTTACCAGGAGAAGAGATATGCCAAGGGTTTCGAAAACCCGATGCTGATCAACAGAGGGTTAAACTCTGATTTAACCTACAAAAGATAATCAATCTTTATTGCAAGGTGTAACCAGAGTTTAGGATAGATAAGCAAAAGGAACAAGAACAAGAACTCCACTGGCCAACAATGGAGGATGAGCTGCTTCGGTCAACAATGGATGCAGCTCAAAAAGGTTAGGGTTTATATATGGGTGTTGAGCTACAGAGCAAAAAGGAAAGATCTAGAGTTGATGAGGTGTCCATTTAGCTAAACATATCAAAAATCATGTATAATCTTTGGATAAATCCTTCTCCGCTCACAAAAATGGTCATACGCAGAGATAAGGAAGAAGAGAGGAAAATATGACATGTGGGTCCCATTGTCATCATCACACGCGCACTCGTAAAGGCTCAAACAAATGTCACCGTCCGATTGGAAATAGACGGCTACGATAAATAGATAGATTAAATGATTTGAATCGTATCATTTAATATGGACCGCACGATCTAGATCTACCGATCGGATTAAAACGAATCCCGAAGGGTTGCGGGCTCGCTTTCAAAGAGAGACGTTGGATTGAAATCCAACGATCAATTAAAAGATATACACGCCACCTTTTAGATGCGATGGCTTAACACCGTTGGATTTGATTTCTACGGTCGATGTAAAAATGGAACCGGATGGTCCGATTGCATACACCGCTCCGCCACCCGATCGAAATCCAACGATCCATCGATTTTGGGCTTTAAAGGCCCACGGTCAAAAAGGTGTGCTGAGGATTGAAATCAAAGGCCCGCATAAACGCACGCTCGATTTCAAATAGGAATAAGCGACACCGCTTAGATCAGGATGGACGGCCACGACAGCGGGATCCGAGTCGTCCAATGCATACACTAATCTGAGCCACACGATGAAGATCCAATGGTCCAGAGGAGTGCGGGCTTTATAACACGCGGAAAAGGGAAAAACCGTAGGATTTGAATCTAACGGCTGAGATAAAAGCGCGCCTTTAAGTTTAAAACGAAAAGAGCGCCACGCTTGGATTAGAAACGAACGGTGGAGATTGATTATGGATCCGAGTCGTCCGGTTGCATACACCGATCTCGCGTTAGATCGATATCCAACGGTGGAGATTAAAGTGTACACGTGACACCGCGGGGTGTTATAACTCGCCTGCTCGATTGAAGATCAACGGCTCATATCACGCGGTGAGCTTTGGGCTCGCGTTGGGACGTGATCGAGCCGACCAAATGGTTCGGTTGGACCAAGTCCACATGAGACTGGTCGCAACAAAGGCAAGGGTCGGGTTTAGACCGGTTTAGTTGACTGCACTCCATTTGAATACTTAAAAGGTTTGATGGGACTTTAAAATAGCAAATAAATTTATAAATTCATGAAATTTTTATCGTAAGCTACCGATGATATATTTCCAGATAAATTTCATAAACTACATTTTCACTTTGTAAAATACATAAATATTTATTTCAGGCCAAAATATTTATTTAAAGACCATAAATTTTCTTTAAGTCCAAATAATTTCTAAAATGCAACAAAAATATTTTTGGCCAAGATAATTTGTCTAGGCTTTAATAAAAATACTTCCCAGTCATAATACAAGTTTTATCCTGCTCTTTTAAATATTCAAAATAAGCCTTTGGACTTTGGCTAAAAGGAAGGTTTTATTTGGTAACAAAGAACTCCCAATCGAGATTAAGAATAAGAATGATATGAACAGAGCCCATTACTGCTCATAATGCAGATTATTACTGTTGATAAAATTGGGGCTGTTACAATTTAAACTTTCCTTTCTTGATCTAAAGGAAAGTACTAAACAACAAAAGATGGGGATGCTCAACTGCATCGCATCTTCGCGCTCCCAAGTGGCTTCATCCTCTAATGATTAGCCCATCGAATTTTTAAGAACTTGACAAGATTTATTTCTTGTCCCGCGCTCCATTGTGTCGAGGATACGCATCGTTGTTCTTGATAAGAAAGATCAAAGTTGAGATCAAGATGCTCAAGCGCTGCCTCAATAGGAACACGAAGGCATTTCTTCAATTGAGACACATGAAAAGTATCATGCAATCGCCGAGAGAGATTCTGTAGTTCCAATTGATAAGCTACACTCCGCTTGCAATGATTCGAAGGGTCCGATATAACGAGGTGCGAGCTTTCCTTTACCTGAAACGATGAGTACCCTTCATGGGTGACACTTTAAGATAGACATGGTCATCCACCTCAAAGCTCAACTCATGACGACGATGATCAAGATAGCTTCTTCGATTTAGATCTGCAGTGCTAAAACAATCTCGAATCACTAACTTGCTCTTCTCGCTCTTTACTAAGTCTAGACCATAGAATGATCTTTCACCGACTCGCACCAATTCAATGGAGTCTCACAGCCTCCCATACAAGGCTTCAAAAGGTGACATTTGAATACTTGCTTGGTAGCTATTATTGTAAGAAAATTCCACATATGGCAAAGATTTCTCCTAGTCTTTGCTATAAGATAGCACATAGGCTCAAGAAGATCTTCCATTACTTGGTTTACTCTTTCGCTTGACCCATGGTTTGAGGATGGTAAGCAAAGATCAAAGAAAGTTCAAAGGCCCATAGCCCGATGAAGGCTATTCCAAAATGGGAAGTGAATTGAGGACTACTACGTAAACAATGACTTTAGGAACACCATGAAGACAAACAATTCTAGCAATATAAAGCTCGCTAATTGCTTGCCATTGAAATCATCCTGATCGAATAAATGAGCCACTTTGGTTAAACGATCGATGATCACCCAAATGGCATCGATCCTTGGAAGTTTTAAAGACCAAGAACTAAATCCATACCGATCTCTTCCCACTTCCATTGTGGAATAGGCAAGGTCAAGGGTACCACTGGCTTCAGATGTTCATTTTTAACCCTTTGGCAAACATCACATTCAAAGAACATACTCGAGCAATTTGCTCTTCATTTGGCTCCACTCAAAATATTTTCTTCAAACTCGTACATCTTGGTACTCCTGTGATGCAAAGAAAACTTGGAATTATGAGCCTCTAAGAATTAGACTTTAGATGGGGATCAGCAGTACAACCAAACGACATGATATCGAATCATACCGCGATCATCTTCGTAAAACTCGCTGGCTTTACCGCTTTCATGTTTCACTCGCCACCTCGCATCGGTCGGGCCTCCGATCCGAGATTCCAATGTCGACTCTACATGTAATGCCGCGAGGAAACCCGCCTCACCAATTAAGACTTAAGCGCCAAAGTCAAGACACAAGTCTTTTCTGCAGTAGAGAAGATATGCGCTGCATTGTGACTTTCGCTTAAAGCATCGCCACAACATTGGCTTTACTGTGATGATAATGAATACCCATGTCGTAGTCTTTGATCGCCTGCCATCTTCGCTGTCTCATATTCAAATCCGATTGAGTGAATATGTATTTCAAAGCTTTTATGATCGCAGATCTCACAACGATTACCTAGAAGGTAATGTCGCCAAATCTTCAATGCATGGACCACGCAACAATTCCAAATCATGAGTAGGATAATTAACTTCATGAGGGCGCAATCGTCGGATGCATATGCCACAATCCCTACCTTCTTGCATAAGCACACAACCAAGTCCATGGCGAGATGCATCGCAATAAATGTCGGTTCTTAAGAACATCCTAAGAGTAAGAACTGAGCTTTAGTCAAGAGAGTTCTTAAAAGCCGAAACTCTCTTCACACTCACCACTATTCAAATTTCTTCCGCTTTCACAAGAGTCTGAGTCAAAGGTCTAGCAATCTTGAGAAATTTTCAATGAACCTACTGTAATAACCCGCAACTCCGAGAGAACCTCAATCTTCTCGAACATTCTTGGGAGGCTTCCAATTTAGTACATCCTGCATCTTGCTTGATCGACAAATGATACCTCCTTCTGCACAACACATGCCCCAAAAATGCAACCTCTCTCCGAGCCGTAAAGCACATTTGTTTAACTTAGCATATAATCGATGCCGACTAAGTGTTTCCAAAGACAAGTCGCAAATGTTGTTCATGATCCTTATCGACTTGAATAAATAATGATGTCGCCAATGAACACGACAACGAACTTATCCAAGAATTCCATGAACACGAATTCATAAGATTCATGAAATATGTCGAGCATTGGTCGCACTAAAGGACATATAAAGATACTCAGATAAACCATAACGAGTAGAGAAAGTCGTCTTAGGAATGTCCTCACTCTAACCTTGATCCGATGATAGCCCGATCGCAAATCAATCTTTGAAAAGACACGCACCAACCAACCGATCGTAAAAGATCATCGATTCGAGGTAGAGGATATTTGTTCTTGATAGTGACTTCATTTAACTGACGTAATCACACACATCCGTAGTGTCGCTTTCTTTTTAACAAAGATTGCCGCATCCCAAGGTGAGGAACTCTGGCCGAATGAAACCTTTGTCAAGTAATTCTCCGAGTTGCTTCTTCAATTCAACCAACTCGCTGATGTGCATTCGATAAGGACTCCGATATCTGAGCAGCTTGCAGTGAACGAGTTCAATTATTTAACTCCACTTCCTGGCCTGGGGTAATCCGAAGGTCTTTAGAAAAACATCGCATACTCACGCATAATTGGTATCGACTCCAAAGAAGGAGTGGTATCAACTTGGTGAGCGCAAAGATGAGAGCCAATTGTTTTGGAATGGTAAACAACTTGAATGCCGCTCGCATTGGTCATAGAAATAGACCGTTGGGAACAATTGATTTGACTCGTTCTTGGACAGCCACCATACCCAAATGACATCCAACCCTTTAGAGTCAATCACAATGAGATTTGCTAAAAACTTCACCCCAAGGATGGTTATGTTGACCTCATAACAAACTGACGGCTTTAAAGACCGACCTGTGATTGAATAATAAAAGGTGGTTGGAGGGTATGCATGTCTAATCTGGTGTTGATAGCAAAATGATTGCTAATAAAGAATGAGATGCCTCCGAGTCAAATAGAAACAAAGAGGTGACCAAATTAACTAGGAGCATACCCATAACAACTTCTCGTGTATCACCGCTTCTTCAAGAAGTTGATCTGTTCACATGCCCACTGACCGAGCCGATCGCCTTTGATAGGTGGCCTCTCACATGGGCTGGCCGCACAGTGCAATCGGATATGGTCGAACAGAGGCAATCCTTGCCGCTGCCACACACTTGTTGGCATAATGCCCCGACGACCACAATGAAAGCAGATAACCCTGTGGTTAACATTGTTAATGTGACGGGCCGATTTCACTTGGTCCTCGATCGACAGGAGGAGATGGACTGTAATGTTCTAACTTAGGGTTTGTATTTCAAATGTAAAATTTTGAGGAGAAATAAAACTTTTGTTGTCTCTTCAAATCATTTGAAAGTTTCTAAAATTTTCCTAGCAATTTCCAAATTGTAGAATTTAATTCTTGTGATTAGAAATTGTTGTTATCGATTCTTAGCCTTCAAACTTGTGATCATCCTCTCAAACTATTTTTCCTAGCATCTTGATCATCCTATCTACATCCCTGAATTGTTTCACAATTTCTAGATTTTGTTTGCTATTTCAAATGGCCAAGTCAACTCGCTTGAAATCAGAACTCCTCGACAGCAGCTTGTGAATTTTCTAGAACCATGCATTGTATAAAAGTTCTGGAAAATTATACAAGGTTGTCCTCTGTCTCTAGTAGCTACCATAAAAATTTCTGAAATTTTTGGAGCCCTGAGCTATCTCTAAAATTTCCAAAACCTCTCTCTTTTTAAATCGAATTAAAACACCGCTTGTCGGGCCCAACCACACTTGGGCTCGAGTCCGATCAGCATTAATGGACTCTCGCGCCAACTAATCGCACCGCCCGAGTCCAATCAATCGTGACCGTCCGGATGAAGATCGAACGATCCACGCCGCGTATGCAACCGACCTGTCCGGTCGCATACATCAATCTCGACCGCCCATCTCAGATCCAACGGCCAAGATCTTTCCGACGAGTAGAACCTTCCGCTCGCACCGCTTTAGTTTCGCTCGCCGACATGTGGGTCCCACCTGCCAAGATCAACCTCGCCTTTCTCCGCACTCACCGAGCTCACGGCCTGGCGCGCATGCTTGCCACGCCCTCGCCGCCGCCACCTTTTGTCCTCGTGTCACCGCGAAGCATCGCCGATCTCATCTACCCATCGAGCCCATCCACTACTTCTTCGCGGCCCATTCTCGTGTTTTCTCCGCCCAAATTTCCTTTCCGGCCGAGAAGAACCCGAGCAACGCCGCCGTGTTAGCGCCGCCTCGAGCCCGAGACCGCACTCAGATCCACTCTCGCCGCATCCATTTTGCTCGCTCCAAGCTCGTAGCACCCTGAATCATCCGGAGCTACTTCGCCGCTCCGCCTCCGGTGATCTCGGCCCGCAAGCTCATCTCGCTTCGTGAGTTCCTAGTATCGACTTTTGGTCCTTTGGGATCGCATCCACCACCGAAGTCCAACCGCGACCTTGTTTAACTCTTTGGTGCTTCACCGAGGCTTTGCGACGCCTTCTTCTCCAAGCTCGTAAAGCGCCGCTGTCAATTCCGGCGCCACCGCCCTTCTCCATCATCAAAATTGTGGCTTATCGCCTCGGTGTCTCCGCTGATCTCGAGGAGCTCCTTCCCAAGCTTCTCGCCGTCCGTAGTGTCCTCTCCGCGAGCGCCGCACTTTCTTCTCCCGCTCCCGCCGTGAGCTCATCTCCGTCGACTCATTGGGCTCCCGCCACCGCACCGGGTTCGTGGAGGTCTTTGCGAACTTTGAGGTACCACTCACTGCCTTGAAACTCATTGGTTTGCTAGATCACCAGTGGCGCCGCGCCGTCTCTCGCGTGCGTGCGCTGAGCCGCCGCGGCTTAGTTAGCGCTAACCCTCGTCTAGCCGAGTCACCGACAGGCCCTCTTGGTTAATCGCGCGAAATCCTTTAATCCACTCGCTATTTATTCTTTGAGTCTCGCCATGTGGGTCCATGTTGTCGCTAGGTTTGTGTAGCTCTCAGTTATGCGCTTTTCTCCGTTGAGAAGCGTATTTCACTCGAGAGTGTTTTGGTTTGCATCTTTCATGAGCCGAAGACGATTCTTTGAATACGCCGACGTCACCTTCTGGCGCGTTGTCCCGGCCGCATTACGCGTCCCGCCGCTGCTGTCTAGGGCTAGATAGTGGGTAGAAAAAGGGTTTAATGCTTTAGTATTTCTGTAATATGTTTTCAAGGTAATCGTTAATTCATTTAAACTTAGAAAATGCATAACTAATTCAATTTTTATCCAAATTGTATGAAACTGTCAGTCGTTAATTTTCATTTTAAGTGTGCTATTTGATAAAATTAACTTCACCCATGTCTCAGAGCAAAAATCTGTTAGCTAATAAAATGATGTCTTATGTATCTTCTAAATTAGAAAATGCATATCTCTTCCAATAATTGTCCAAATTAAATGAACCCAATTCTCAGAAAATTTCATTTTCAGATACTAACTATTAGGATAGATTTTATACATCGGTTCTGTTCATGAAAAATTTGTTAAGTAATTAACTAGTGACTTGTTGTGTTTTTAGCTTAGAAAATTCATAGAAAATTGCTAATAACTTAAAATGATTTGTTCTCTGCTTCTAAAATTCTCATATTTCATGCTTTAGGTCGTGTGAGTTTTGGCTTGTTTTGTTGTTGTATGTTTGAGTTTTGCCTGTTATTCGCTCTATTTGTCGTTATGTTCGATCGTTAGGCTTCGATATTTGCGCAACCCCGAGGACGATCCTCCGCACCATATTGAGCAACAAAGAGCCTGTGCAAGCGCTTGATCATGTTTAATCCCAAGATTTTAAAGATTAATATTTTGTTTCACTGTATGTATGCATTGCTTAATTTGTGTTAAATTGATTAGTTAAATCAGAATGCATATCCCGTAGACAAAATATTGATCTCTACTACCTGAGCCTAGGTTATTTGCTGTGATTAGACATCGCCGATGATCTCTTGTCACTTAGTAGATCCGGTCAACTTGCTTAGACATGCTTAGCTATCTAGAATCAAGCGTTATCGACTTTAGCTCAGAACCTTGATCACACAAAATTTACTACAACTTTATGTTTCAAGATTTCGCTTTGTTTAATTGCAAAACTAAAAATGAAAACAAAATGATTTGGACGCGCACAATGGTAAGATTGGTGTGATCTTTGGGTGTGACCGAAAGGTGCCCGGTCAATTAAGGACCGAACATCTTGTGAGTGAATTTTTATCCAGCATTTCAACATGCATAACCACACTAGAGTATATGGGACCTCTCTTGACCTAGTACTTTGGCGGTATTGGCTCCGGTCGCAGGAGGTCGCAGGAGGGATGGAGGTGGGAGCATGGTAGTTGTCCAAAAGCTTTATCCCGAGCGGGTAGTTGTCTTTTCGGCTTACCATGTAAGCGTATGGGTTTCTATCCATACGAGCGCCTGTAGTTAATACACAATATTGGAAAAAGTCTCAGAGGACTTAGTCTGCAAAGATACCTTCGAAGTGTGCTTTGGTTTAAAGGCGGTCCAAGTGTGGGTACATGGTACACCCCACAGGTTAAAAACTATTCGAATAGCCTCGCTCTAGGTGATGGACACGCTTGGGTAAGCTTTTCAAGAGTTAGACTACAACATTTAAATTAAAACTTGATGGGTGGTAACGAACTGGGATTCGTGTTATTGTTGTGGTGACTATTGGGATAGTCACTTCTAGGTCGTTTATCTTTCGCTTTGTTATTATTACCCTTATGTTATTTCAACATTAAAAATGAATTGCAAACCTGCTTCAACTGTATTATATTATTGCAAATGAAAATTGGCTTTATGCAAATAAAACATATGGTTTCCACTAAACAAGCCTCGCATGTAGCATATGAACAGTCCGCTAGTTCACACGCCTGGCTTCGGGTACAAAGACAATCTTTGTACTCGTGTGCTTTGCTTAATGTTTTTGTTGCAGAGGAAGAAGGTGAGCCTCGTGGTCCTCACTTCGTGAGTCGTGTTGCCGCTTCTGACGACTAGTCTTGGCGTGTCCTGGCCGATGCCTTGTGGGTTGAAGGCACACCGATTGGCTTTGTTTATAGCCATTTTATGGCAACTTTTTGCTTCACTGCCTTTTTGTTGTTATTTGTGTATCTTGTGGCCAATGCCATCAGTTCTGTAATATCTTTACTATTTGTTTATCTTCCGCTTGCAGTGTGGTGTTTGGACTCTATGTGTGGAATGGAGTTGATGTCTAATTTTGTACCGTGTGTATACCGCTTCGAAGTATACATATTCGAGGATCAGCTTTATTTGATTTGTGATGCTAGGACTGTGTGGTTGGTTAAGCATTACAAACCAAATAAATCGGTCCTCACAAAGTTGGTATCGAGCCATTCTCGACCGTAGTAACTCAAGCATAGTCGCCCTTAGGATATTTTGAAAGTCTTATTTTCAAATCATAAAAGGTTTATGAAAACCTAGGTGCATTCTCACTTTATTCCTTACCTATCTTAGCTTTCTACTCTCATCTTACTCTAATTTAAGTTTTGAAACTTGGTTTCTCTCTTCACCTTTCAAAAGATAGTTACTACCGTGGAATTAGTTTGGGGAGAACCATGAAGTTTAATCCAACTAAAACTTGTGGGGATAATAGGTAAGATGTAAAGGGAGTAGTTATGTGTCCGATTTTTGCCGGTCAAATTTTGTCCTCGCTTGTGTTTGTTTCGGACCGCCATGAATTTTGGGCTTTTTGTTCTTAAATTTGTTGCTAACTTGTCTTAGTAAAACAGATGGCCGGAGAACGCTGCGGGCGCCAAGAGTCGGTCATGATGAGGAGCTTCTCCTCCGACCATGGTCGAGGTGCTCGCCGATCGAGCGAACCGCATGGACCAGACGCGCATCTTGGAGGTTATTGCTAGGAATACTCCACCGCCGGTGGTGGCGCCACCGACTCATGGGACTTGCAGAGTTCCTCCGCACGCAGCCACCGACTTTCTCCCGCCTCGAGGACCCTCTCGATGCGGATGATTGGTCGCGCATGGTTGAGCGTAAAGCTCAACATAGCTCTGCCGTGCGCAGGATAAGGCACTCTTCTGGCCCCACCACTTGAGGGCGCACTCTCATGGTGGGAGAACTATCTCGCCATGCAGCCGCAGCCATGTGGTCGCGGGAGGAGTTCAGACGCTTTCGTCGCCCACATCCCGATGGCCCGATGAAGTCAAGAAGAAAGAATTCCTCGCGCCAAGCAAGGGCGCAAATCTGCGACTTGAGTACTTGTACGAAGTTCAATCATCCGCTCGTTATGCTCCGGGGAGGTGGCCTCTGCATGAGGCTAGCAGAGAAATTTATGGATGGCTTGTCCGAGGAGCCGCAGGACAAGCTATCCATTGTGGACTTCTCGACTTTCGTGCCTTGGTAGATAAGGCCATTGTTGCAGCAGCATAAGGCAAAGGCGCTGGCGAGTCCTGCAAGCGCAAATGGAGGCGATCGCCTACTCACACCACTGCTCGCTCGCTCTGGCCGGGCCGCACCAAAGGCCCGTTTCTTTTGCTCCACCGCCGCCAGACCATCTCGCACCAGCTCGCCCACCGCAGCCGTGAGCCACCCACGCGGCGCCGCGATTCAGCAGCAGAGCGCCTCCGCAATCCGGCCGCCGAGGTGACTTGTTTCGCCGCCACAACAAGGGCCATTATGCGCAATGCTGCCTCGAGTGTTGCAGAGCACTCGCCCTAATGGAGGACGCGGCAGGGGAGTGGTCATCCACCGACCGAAGATGATCCAAGCCCTGTGGTGCGAGCAGCGGTCGAGTCAACCATCTATCACCGAGGAGGCTCAGAGGCGCCGATGTCGTGATGGGTACACTTCTTGTTAATTCTCGCCCCGCTGCAGATATTTGATTCGAGCATCGATTCTTTATTTCAAGATCATTTTGCTGCTAGTGGTCTTCATCGTGGTTCTTTGGGATCCTTTGCTCATCCGCCTCCGGCTCGGAAATGAGAGCCGATTTAAGTGTTCGGATGTTCTTATCATAGTCAAAGGAGGGATTTTGGCAAATCTTATTCTCGCTTGGCCAAATGAGCCTAGATGTGATTCTTGGCATGGATTGGTTGTCCCAACACTCTGGGGGGTGCATCGATTGCGCCAGAAGATAGTTTATCTCACCACCCTTCGTGCAAGCAGTCGGATTTTCGCCAGCCTTCAGTGACACATCTCGGTGCATTAGAAGCTGTCACTTTGCGTATCGTGGATGTTCCCATAGTATCCGACTTTTGTGGATGTCTTTCCCGAAGATTTGCTCGGATGCCTCCTGCTCGAGACTGAGTTTGTCATCGAAGTTGCCTGCACGCCCCAATTTCGGGCGCGCCGACGATGCCTCCCAATGAGCTAGAAGAATTGAAGAAGCAGCTTGGTGAGCTCCAAGCAAAGGGTTTCATCCGCCCCGCCATCTCCTTGGGGTTGTCCTGATCTTTGTGAAGAAGAAGGACAAGACCTTGCGCATGTGTGTTGACTACCGCCCTCTCAATGAAGTGACGGTGAAGAACAAATATCCTCCGCCCGCATTGACGCATCTTTTGACCGCTTGTCCGAGCTCGTGTGTTCTCCAAGATTGATCTAAGATCGGCTATCATCAAGTCCGATCGTACGAGGATATTCCAAGACGGCCACTACTCGTTATGGCCTGCATTTGAGCACACCGTCATGTCTTTCGGTTTGACCAATGCTCCAAATCATGTTCATGAACCTTATGAATTCCGTATTCATGGAGTATTTGGACAAATTTGTGGTGGTTTTTATTGATGACATTCTTATCTATTCCAAGATCAAGCAGAGCATGCCGAGCATCCAAGATTGTTTTGGGCAAGTTATGGAGCATCACCGATGCGAAGTTCAAAGAAATGTGAGTTCGTTGAAGGAAGTAGCATTTTTGGGCCATGTTCTTTCACTGGAGGAATAGCAGAGATCCCAAAGAAAGTCGGCGATGTTCTATCTTGGGGCCAGCCTAAGTCACCACGATGTGCTGGAGTTTTCTGGTTTAGCTGGCTACTATCGCCGCTTTATCGAGAACTTCCAAGATCGCAGTCGATGACCAATTGCTTAAGAAGGACAAGAAGTTTGTATGGTCCTCGCTGTGATGAGAGCTTGTGAGCTCAAACAATGATTGACTTCACTCCAGCCTACTCTTCCCGATATCCACAAGAGCTTGATATTTATTATGCGATGCCTCTCGCTTCTGGGACTCTGATGTGTTCTTATGCAGAAGGCAAGGCAGCTGCTCATGCATCCAGCAATTGAGGCCTCATGAGCTCAACTATCCCACCCATGATTTAGAGCTTGTCGCAGAGTTCATGCACTCAAGATTTGCGGCATTATCTCGATCGCAGAATCACGTGGAGGTGTATTCGATCACAAGAGTTTGAAATACTTGTTCACTCACCAGATCCGAACTCAGCAGAGGAGATGGCTAGAATTGATCAAAGATTATGACATGGGTATTCAAAGATCATCCGGCAAAGCCAATGTGGTTGGTGATGCACTTAGCCTAAAAGTGTATTGCAACACTGATGATCCAAGAGCAACACTGCATCGCTTATGCAATTTCTGCCTCAACTTGGGTTTGGTTGAACATGGTTCCCTTGCCGCCTTGGTTGTGCAACCAACCTTGGTGGATCAAATCAAGGCAAAGACAAAGAATCGATGATGGTGTGGGTAAAATCGCGTAATATCAAGGATGGATAGCCAAGTGTTTCACGTAAGATGAGCACTGTTGTATGGTTTGGGCAGCGCCTTGTGGTCCCAAAGGTCCCAGAGTTGTGGATTTGATCCTTCAGAGGCCCATGATTCGCTTTGTCCATCCATCCCGGCCACTAAAATGTACCAAGATCTGCGCCGAGATTCTCGTGGACTCGCATGAAGCGCGAGATTGCCGTGTTCGCGCCGATGCGACGATGTTGTCGCGCGGAAGGCCGAGCATCGCCCGCCAGGTCTTCTTCACCTTGCCCATACCGGAGTGGAAGTGGGATTCCGCTGGTATGGACTTCATCACCGTCTACCCCGCACTTCTTCAGTGGAAGGATGCTATCGGGTTGTTATCGATCGATTGACGGGTAGCGACTTCCGCCAAGATTTTTACCACCTCGCGTCACGATTGGCGATCTCTACATATCCCGTGATTGTGAGTTTGCATGGTGTGCCACGAACGATTGTGTCGATCGTGGCTCTCTTTTCACTTCTCGCTATGGCACGCTTTACGTAGAAGCCATGGGGACCCATCTCTTCTTTCACCATTATCATCCTCGTGATCGATGGTCGACGGAGCGAGTCAACCAAGTTCTTGAAGATATGTTCGCGGCTTGTATTCTTTCCTATGGGAAGAATTGGGAGAAGTGCCTACCGCTGCCGAAGTTCTCCTACAACAACAGCCTTCCAAAGCTAGTCTCTGTGATGGCACCGCTTGAGGCTTTGTATGGGAGGCGCCGCAGAACACCGTTGAACCGGCCGAAACCGTGAAAGGCGCTTTGGTCCGCATTCCATCAATGAGGTCAAAATCATGTAGTTGATTCGTGAGCACTTCGCGCGTAGCTCGCCCAGCGTAAGAGCTACGCAGATCGCCGCCGCCGTGAGTTGAGTTTCCACCAATGACTTTGTGTATCTCAAAGTCTCGCCTCAAGGGACATCGCTGCCGGTGTCGGCGGGCAATCGCCTCGATATGTCGCCATATCGCATCATCAAGAAAGTGGAGCCGTTGCATACAAGTTGGAGTTGCCAGCCACACTTGAAGGGGTGCATGATGTTTTCCATGTGTCACGCTTAAAGAAGTGCCTCCGTATTCCAGCTTGAGGAAACACCATTGGAAAATATCGGTGCGTGAAGATCTGCCTTATCGTGAGCGCCCATTCGTATCCTCAAGAAGTCGAACGCAGAACGAGGAACCGGTGATCAAGTTCTCAAAGTTCAGTGGTCAAACCACTCCGAGGATGAAGCCACTTGGGAGCGGGAAGACCGCCTTCGAGCAGACACCCATCCTTCTCTCTCCAGGATCGTAATCTCTACAGATTCCTGTAGGGGGAGATTTGTAATGCTCTCTAACTTAGGGTTTGTATTTCAAATGTAAAATTTTGAGGAGAAATAAAACTTTTGTTGTCTCTTCAAATCATTTGAAAGTTTCTACAATTTTCCCTAGCAATTTCCAAATTGTAGAATTTAATTCTTGTGATTAGAAATTGTTGTTATCGATTCTTAGCCTTCAAACTTGTGATCATCCTCTCAAACTATTTTTCCTAGCATCTTGATCATCCTATCTACATCCCTGAATTGTTTCACAATTTCTAGATTTTGTTTGCTATTTCAAATGGCCAAGTCAACTCTGCTTGAAATCGTCAAACTCCTCGACAGCAGCTTCAGAATTTTCTAGAACCATGCAGTGCATAAAAGTTCTGGAAAATTATACAAGGTTGTCTCTGTCTCTAGTAGCTACCATAAAATTTCTGAAATTTTGGAGCCCTGAGCTATTCTAAAATTTCCAAAACCTCTCGCTTTTAAATCGAATTGAACACCGCTTGTCGCCCGAACCACACTTGGGCTCGAGTCCGATCAAGATTAATGGACTCGGCCGCGCCAACTAATCGCACCGCCCGAGTCCAATCAATCGTGACCGTCCGATGAAGATCGAACGATCCACGCCGCGTATGCAACCGACTGTCCAATGCATACATCAATCTCGACCGCCCATCTCGCATCCAACGGCCAAGATCTTCCGATCGAGTAGAACCTCGCTCGCACCGCTAGTCTCGCCGCCGACATGTGGGTCCCACCACAAGATCAACCTCGCCTTCTCCGCACTCACCGAGCTCACGGCCGCGGCGCGCATGCTTGCCACGCCCTCGCCGCCGCCACCTTTTGTCCTCGTGTCACCGTGAAGCATCGCCGGATCTCATCTACCCACCGAGCCCATCCACTACCTCTTCGCGCCATTCTCGTGTTTTCTCCGCCCAAATTTCCTTTCCTACCGAGAAGAACCCGAGAGCAACGCCGCTGTTAGCGCCGCCGAGCCCAGACCGCACTCCGTGATCCACTCTCTCGCCGCATCCATTTTGCTCGCCCAAGCTCGAGCACTCCTGAATCATCCGAGCCACTTCGCCGCCTCCGCCTCCGGTGATCTCGGCCGCAAGCTCATCCGCTCGTGAGTTCCTAGTATCGACTTTTGGTCCTTTGGGATCGCAATCGACCACCGAAGCCCAACCGTGACCTTGTTTAACTTCTTTGGTGCTTCACCGAGGCTTTGCGACGCCTTCTTCTCCAAGCTCTAAAGCGCCGCAGTCAATTCCGCGCCACCGCCCTCCTCCATCATCAAAATCGTGGGCTTATCGCTCCTAGTGTCTCCGCGACTCGAGGAGCTCCTTCCCGGCTTCTCGCCGCCTCGTAGTGTCCTCTCCGCGAGCGCCGCACTTTCTTCTCCGCTCCCGCCGTGAGCTCATCTCCGCGACCATTGGGCTCGCGCCACCGGCACCGGTTCGTGAGGTCTTTGCGAACTTTGAGGTACCACTCACTGCCTTGAAACTTCATTGGTTTGCTAGATCACCTGCGGCGCCGCCGCCGCCTCGCGGCGTGGCGGTGAGCCGCCGCGGCTTAGTTAGCGCTAACCCTCGTTCTAGCCGAAGTCACTGATTGTGGGCCTCTTGGTTAATCGATAGAAATCTTTAATCCACCCGTTATTTATTCTTTGAGTCTCGCCATGTGGGTCCATGTTGTCGCTAGGTTTGTGTAGCTCAGTGTTATGCGCTTTCTCCGTTGAGAAGCGATTTCACTCGAGAGTGTTTTGGTTTGCACTTTCATGAGCCGAAGACGATTCTTTGAATACGCCGACGCCACCTTCGGCAAGCGCGTTGTCCGGTCAAGACTTTCGCGCGTCCCGCCTCGCTGTCTAGGCTAGATAGCCGTGGGTAGAAAAAGGGTTTAATGCTTTAGTATTTCAGAATATGTTTTCTCAAGGTAATCGTTAATTCATTTAAACTTAGAAAATGCATAACTAATTCAATTTTTATCCAAATTGTATGAAACCAGTTGTATTTTAATTTTCATTTTAAGTGTGCTATTTGATAAAATTAACTTCACCCATGTCTCTCAGAGTAAAAATCTGTTAGCTAATAAAATGATGTCTTATGTATCTTCTAAATTAGAAAATGCATATCTCTTCCAATAATTGTCCAAATTAAATGAACCCAATTCAGTAAAATTTCATTTTCAGTATACTAACTATTAGGATAGATTTTATACATCGGTTCTGTTCATGAAAATTTGTTAAGTAATTAACTAGTGACTTGTTGTGTTTTTAGCTTAGAAAATTCATAGAAAATTGCTAATAACTTAAAATGATTTGTTCTCTGCTTCTAAAATTCGTTATTTCATGCTTTAGGTCAGGTGAGTTTTGGCTTGTTTTGTTGTTGTATGTTTGAGTTTTGCTTGTTATTCGCTCTATTTGTCGTTATGTTCGATCGTTAGTTTCATATTTATGCAACCCCGAGGACGATCCTCCGCACCATATTGAGCAACAGCCTGTGCAAGCGCTTTGATCATGTTTAATCCCAAAGATTTTAAAGATTAATATTTTGTTTCAAATTGATGTATGCATTGCTTAATTTGTGTTAAATTGATTAGTTAAACTCAGAGTGCATATCCTCGTGAGACAAAATATTGATCTCTACTACCCGAGCCTAGGTTATTTGCTGTGATTAGAGATCACTGATGATCTCTGTCACTTAGTAGATCCGGTCAACTTGCTTAGACATGCTTAGCTATCAGAGAATCTGGCAAGTTATCGACTTTAGTCAGTAACCTTGATCACACAAAAATTTACTACAACTTTATGTTTCAAAGATTGCTTTGTTTAATTGCAAAACTAAAAATGAAAACAAAAATGATTTGGACGCGCACAATGGTAAGATTGGTGTGATCTTTGGTGTGACCTAAAGGTGCCCGTCAATTAAGGACCGAACATCTTGTGAGTGAATTTTTATCCAGCATTTCGCGCATAACCACACTAGAGTATATGGACCTCTCTTGACCTAGTACTTTGGCGGTATTGGCCCGGTCGCAGGAGGTCGCAGGAGGGATGGAGGTGGGAGGATGGTAGTTGTCCAAAAGCTTTATCCCGAGCGGGTAGTTGTCTTTCGCTTTACCATGTAAGCGTATGGGTTTCTATCCATACGAGCTGGCTGTGAGTTAATACACAATATTGAAAAAGTCTCGAGGACTTAGTCAGGCCAAAGATACCTTCGAAGTGTGCTTTGGCTTAAAGGCGTGTCCAAGTGTGGTACAGTGGTACACCCCGCAGGTTAAAAACTATTCGTGATAGCCTCGCCCTAGGTGATGGACACGCTGGGTAAGCTTTTCAAGAGTTAGACTACAACATTTAAATTAAAACTTGATGGGTGGTATGAATCGGGATTCGTGTTATTGTTGTGGTGACTATTGGGATAGTCACTTCTAGGTCATTTATCTTTCGCTTTTGTTATTATTACCCTTATCGTTATTTCAACATTAAAAATGAATTGCAAACCTGCCTTCAATCAGATTATATTATTGCAAATGAAAATTGGCTTATGCAAATAAAACATATGGCTCCACTAAACAAGCCTCGCATGTAGCATATGAACAGTCCGCTAGTTCACACGCTGTTTTGCGTACAAAGACAATCTTTGTACTGTGTGCTTTGCTTAATGTTTTGTTGCAGAGGAAGAAGGTGAGCCTCGTGGTCCTCACTGTGAGTCGTGTTGCCGCTTCTGACGCACTAGTCTTGGCGGTCCTGGCCGATGCCTGTAGGTTGAAGGCACACCGATTGGCTTTGTTTATAGCCATTTTATGGCACTTTGCTTCCACTGCCTTTTGTTGTTATTTGTGTATCTTGTGCTGCCGCCATCATTCTGTAATATCTTTACTATTTGTTTATCTTCCGCTTGGTAGTGTGGTGTTTGGACTCTATGTGTGGAATGGAGTTGATGTCTAATTTGTACCGTGTGTATACCGCTTCGGGAAGTATACATATCTCGAGGATCAGCTTTATTTGATTTGTGATGCTAGGACCGTGTGGTTGGTTACATTACAAACCAAATAAACCGGGTCCTCACATGGACGAGGAGCAAACACCTGGCCTTGGTGAAAATGGAGTCGGTGCTCGTGGTGGTCTAGACAACCACATACGAGGCCTGGTGAGCCGCCACTGTGAACAAATCGAGAAGTCCGCCGCCGCCGTGACTCCTCCAACGCCTTGCTCTTACTCTCTGCCACAATGGCTTTATTGACCAAATGAGAGAAATTTAAATCATGCAAAGCCACCGCCATCCGCAGCTTCCTCGATAGCCCATTCAAGAACCGGCTCACGACGAAGGTCACTAAACATCATCGTGGCATATCCGCCGTAGTTGAACTCATGCAGATATTCGCCATGATTTTCGCCTTGCTTGAGAGCGAAATTTTGCCGCTTGATCATCATGACCTTCGGAATGTGAGCTTCACAAAAGCTTCCACGTAATTCATCCTAAGTAGGGACATGTCCAAGCAGTTGAATGGCAAGAAGATTATCCCACCATATGCCGGGCCGCCCATCGAAATGTGAATCGCAAAGAGAACCTTTTCCTTTCTGAGCATTGAGCAATCGTAAGCTTCTTCTCAATGGTTCGAAGCCAATCTCGCCTTCCACGGATCTCGAACCGAGAACACCGCGAGTTAGTCCGCCGAAGTCGCAAGACCGCTCGCACATGGTGGCCTCTCGCTCGACACCGAGGCAATAGGAGAGGAGGTGTTGCGCGCACCGCTCCAAGATGCGCTGCCTCGTCCATCCGTTGCGCCAATTTGCATGAGCACATCGCCATCGAGGGTGGTGGAGGAAGCTCCTCTTCCCGAGGACCACCTTATGGGACTCGAACCTGAGGGTTTAGTCGGCCCTCCTCGAGAATGAGGCACGGAGTCGACATGCCCTCCTTGTTGCGCTTTAAGACGAGTAGTAGGTCCCGCCATCCTGCTACACACCAAGGTTAACAACACAACAAGGACGTATTTCGCAAACACAAACAAGTTTGCAATTAGGAAAGAGCAACATCAGATATACAATGCAGATGTTATGTTATGCATTCAAGTTAACACCAACCAGAAATTTCACATATATATAGTTAATAAAATTTCTTTCCAGCTTTACATTATAGTCGCCATAATGTCGACATAAACCGAAAGTTGCTTTACATACTTTGTACAAAATACTATCACGCCTATTACATACATTTTATTTAGGCCACTACTAAACCGGAAGACACTCAACCACGAGGGTTCATCGTCGAGGTACTAGCATAAAGATCCCGACAAAGTTCACCTGAAACTCATTCGTAAGATGAGCTCCAGGGAACTCGTGTCAACCGGATCCAAAGGACTAATGAGACGCCTCGAGAACCCAACAATGGCCGATGACCTCCGTGAGGTGCACCGCAGAGTGCGAGGAAAGCTCGCAGCTATCCGGCTTGGCGACTTGTCCATAAACAGTACGCACCCGCCACTCGGAAGTCAGTAAAGAGGTGGTGCAAAGCAGCAGGGGAGATCTCGCTGTCACCATAAAGCACGCTACAGGAACGCGTTCATGTTGACTCCAGAAGGTGTACTCGGCCTCATTAAGGCGATGCCTAGTTTCCCATAACTCCTCACAAGACAAATATGGACTTGGTCCATGATGCGACCACCTCGCTAATCGCCGCACTGAGGGTCTTCGCCAAACAGATCTCAAATAACGTGCTCACTTGAGGTAGGACCTGATTCGGAAGTGGTCATAGGTGGTTGAGACAATTCCACAAATCATGACGAAGAAGGCTCATCATCCTACTCGCAGCCTTCCCGAATCGCCATAGCCTCGTGAGGTGGCAAGAGCTTGGACACAATAGGGAACACCGCCACTACATGCCTAGCGATGACATTGATGAAGGCACGGTACTCTCCATCCCTGGTCCTCGGTCTCGCCGAGCAAATGGCGATCTACCGAGCAGGTGAAATTGAGCGCCACATCATGTCCCGGCAATGCGGGAACCCATCAACATCTTCTGCCCGAGTCTCCTTGACCAAGTACCAACCGCCATCTATAAGCAAAGAGACAAGATAAGAAACAATTCACTTTAAATAAATCAACCGAAAGTTGGACAAGAAGTGACATTAAGAAAGATAAGAAATAAAAGAGGTCATACTTAAACTTTCAAAAATACATTGTCGCTTGAAAATAATTTTATTAGAAGACTCTCTAATAACTTCGCCATGCTACTTCTAACCCACAGCAATGCATGCTCGATACCAACGTCATGGGAACCTGTGTTATTGGAAATGTACTTAATTAAATTCATACAAGAATATGATTATTAATGAAGGAACAAGATCGTCCCTCAATTAAAGATCATGCTAAAGGTATAAATTCAACAAGTAACAATTACAATAAACAGATCCCCTGATATATATATATCTCACAATGGTTCCTGTGATCAATGACCATTGCATATATATATCCTTTAACAACATTGCATCATACACATACAAGTCGTATATTTGCATAATTAAACATAAGCTTACATCATTCGGTTTTAGTACTACAATATTAAGTGACTTGGTCACTTCAAAAGTTTAACAAATGGAAGTTAAACAAAAGAGTAAAATCCACCAATGGCCTCATCCACCCGCAGTAATTGCGTGGAGGAAAGAAGTAGCGCATCGTTAGCGCCACCCTAATCGGCGCTAACGGTACTTCATAGAGAAAACCATCCTCACCGCAACAATAGGTGATAGCACCTGAGTACGGAAGGTACTCACAAGTCTTACACAAACTATTAAAATGAAGTGTTGATTAGAGCCTAACCAAAGGAATAGAATTGTTATATGCATAAGGTTACAACAGAAGGTATAAAGGTTCAAATTTGCATAAAGCGATACATCTTAACCTACAAAGGCTAAATTTTGATAAAGCAATTTAATAAATCAAAGATAAAGTAAAACAGTAAGTAAATACATTAAATGTAAATAAAGACAAAGGCATGATTCCCTCATGCCATCCGAAAATAAACTAAAACCAGATTTTTGGAAAATCAAAACCTCTATACAGTGACATCAATTCAAGTTATCGCCCATGACCGTGACACGCTATTCGAATAGCTTTATACTCGCAGGTGTACATCTTTACCCACATGACTTAGCTAGTCTGTCTTCTCTGATGCCTCCGAATGATGACACACTTCCTTTGGTATGCCGAACCGAGGAAGCTAAGATTTGTATTTTTCAACAAGCCAATACTATTGAGTTGGACCCCATGTGTGCATCGATCCCACTAGTGTAGGCTATACCACCTACTAACCATGGGGCACACATGTTGTGTCGAATGCCGATCCAAACAATTTAAAACGAATTGGGCTCCCACCCATAGTAGAATGCTATCGGCACCATTAAGGTATCGATATGCGACGAGGCACATATACGCCTCACCCTCCTAAGAACATCCGACATCGACATACAAAGCTCACATGGCATAAAACGCAGCTCCTCGCACTCAAAGCATCTATGCCATACAAGGCCAATACACATATCCTTACTCCTGTTTCCAACTCAATAGTCTCAACATTTTACTTAACCAAACAAATACCATACATCGCATGATGGAAGTACGTGGGGACTTGAATTGAATAATCGAGTTCGTCCTTAATTAACCCTGACAAGTCCACCACAAAACCCAATCTCGCACAAAAGCACTATCACTAGCTTCCTCTTGTCCAGATCAATTTGAATTTCAAATACAAGGCTGATTTAAAGAAACCGACAAAGAGTTTAAAATGACAATAGTTCAAGGGATTCTATGTTTGACAAGATAGGCTTGTCAACTCTAAAATCTCTAGATCGCATATCTCAGCTAAATCAAAATAGACCATATAGTATACAATACTACACTAGGTTGAGTGTATGGTCATAATTAAGATAATCCACCATGTCAAGTTATAGCTAGCTATTACAAGTCACATTTTGTATTTTCAGAAAATAGCATGCACGATATCACTTGATTTGTAAAAGCTAATGATAAAACTGGTTCAATATGGTGCAAAGAGGATGCTTGCCTTGGTAATAATAGACTTCGCAGGTGTCTCCGTTGCTCGTAAAAGATTCAATTGCTTCAACAGTAAACTGATTCTAAAAGGAACAATAAGATCCAATAAATACCAAAATCGACTAATAAGTCCAAAATAGAAGAAAATGCATGATCAATCTAGAAATGCATGATTACAGATGCTTAAGCCATAACTACCATAATAATGATAATAATCCATCATATAGCTCATCGCTTTCAAAAGACAAATTAGGTTTCAAGCAAAACTCCGCTGATTGATTATAAGAGTCAAAACAGATGATTGCAATTTTTGAATAAGAAGTATAGACCATACAAAAGTCCATAAATGAATCTTAGCATGATCCTTTAGGTAATTAACATCCCAAACTAATCTTAGTCTAACCTCAGCCGCTAGATCACAAAAACTAAAGAACACCTATTTTGCTCTGCTGAGCCGACAAAAGAAATGAGACATATTTCAACTAAGAGTCAAAATAGATGATGACAAGAATGGAAAGATCAACTTGCCATGCTGCTAGGGTTTAGTCAAAACCTAAATAAGATGATAGGTTGACAGAAGAACCCGAGGTCTTGAAAATGACATGAAAGACCGAAAGGTATAATATCAACTTTTCAGCTTTAAGGACACTTGAAGCTACCGATGCTTAAAAGAATGATTCTTAGCAGCTCCTAAGGTTCTTAAGATGTTCAAGATGTCAAACTAGGGTTTTGGCTTACAGAGGAAGGAAGACACCCAAGTTTCTAAAACTGATGTTGATCAACAGAGAGATGGACGATGGTTCAACCTACAAAAGATGTCAAATCTTTATTGTAAGGTGGAACCAAAGGCTTAAGGTGGATAAGCAATGAACAAGAGCAAGAACTCCACCGCCAACAATGGAGGATGAGTCGCTTGTCAACAATGGTCGCAGCCAAAAAGGTTAGGGTTTATATATGGATGTTGAGCTACTGTGGTAAGAGAGAAAGATCTAGAGTTGATGAGGTGTCCATTTAGGCTAATTATCCCAAAATTAGTTGCAAAATCTTGGGATAATTCTCTCCTGATTTCCAGAAATCTACGCACGAGAGAGAGGAAGAAGATAAGAGCCACCGACATGTGGGCCCCATTGTCATCCTCACCGCGCAACTCGTAAAGCTCAAACAAATGTCACCGTCCGATTGGAAATAGACGGCTACGATAAATAGAGAGATTAAATGATTTGAATCAGATCATTTAATATGGACCGCACGATCAAGATCGATCGAACGAGATTAAAACGAAATCCCCGGGTTGCGGGCTCGCTAAGAGAGACGCTGGATTGAAATCCAACGATCAATTAAAAGATATACACGCCACCCTTTTAGATGCGATGGCTTAACACCGTTGGATTTGATTTCTACGTCAGATGTAAAAATGGAACCGATGGTCCGATTGCATACACCGCCTCCGCCACCCGATCGAAATCCAACGATCCACCGATTTTGGGCTTTAAAGGCCCATGGTCAAAAGGTGTGCCAGAGATTGAATCCAGCGCCCGCATAACGCGCGCCCGATTTCAAATAGGAATAAGCGACACCGTTAGATCAGGATGGACGCCACGACAGCGGGATCCGAGTCGTCCGAATGCATACACAAATTCAGGCCATACGATGAAGATCCAACGGTCCAGAGGAGCGCGGCTTTATAACACGCGAAAAGGGAAAACCCGAGGATTTGAATCTAACTACGAAATAAAAGCGCGCTTTAAGTTTAAAACGAAAGAGCGCCACGTTGGATTGGAAACGAACGTGGAGATTGAATATGGATCCGAGTTGTCCGATTGCACACATCGACCTCGCCGTTAGATCTATATCCAACGGTGGAGATTAAAGTGTACACGTGGCAACATATGAGATATCGTGAGCTCGCCCGCTCGATTGAAGATCGACGGCTCGCATCACGCTGTGGATTTTGGGCTCGCGCTCAACGTGATCGCCGACTAATTGATTCGCTGGACCCAACCACATGAGACCGGTCACTATAAAGGTAAGGGTCGGGTTTAGACCGCTTAGTTGACTGCACCCAATGAATACTAAAAAGGTTTGATCGACTTTAAAAATAGCAAATAAATTTATAAAATCATGAAATTTTTTATCAGAAGCTACCGATGATATATTTCCAGATAAATTTTATAAACCACATTTTCACTTTGTAAAATACATAAATATTTATTTCAAAGCCGAAAATATTTATTTAAAGACAATAAATTTTTCTTTAAGCCCAAATAATTTCTAAAATGCAACAAAATATTTTTAGCCAAGATAATTTATCTAGGCTTTAATAAAAATATTTCCTACTACAATACAAGTTTTATCTTGTATTCTTTTAAATATTCTAAATAAGTCTTTGGACTTTGGCTAAAAGGAAGGTTTTATTTGGTAACAAAGAACTCCCAATCGAGATTAAGAATAAGAATGATATGAACAGAGCTCCATTATCGCTCATAATGCATTATTACCATGATAAAATTGGGGTCATATAAAGAGTCGATATCCCGTAGGTGAAATATTGATCTCTACTACCCGAGCCTAGGTTATTTGTCGTGATTAGAGTTCGTTGGATGAACTCTTATCACTTAGTAGATTACGAAGTTCAGCTGCTTAGCCGTGCTTAGCTTCCTGTAGATTTGGGCTATCATCGACTTAGTCGATGATTTTGATCACATAAAATTATTATTGTTCTTATGTTCCATCTTGTGCTATGTTAATTGCAAAACTAAAACTGAAAACAAAACGATTTAGACGCGGCACAATGGTAAGATTGTGTGATCTGTTTGTGTGATCGAAAGGTGCCCGGTCAATTAAGGACCGAACATCTTGTGAGTGAATTTTTATCCAGCATTTCGCGCATAACCACACTAGAGTATATGGACCCTCTTGACCTAGTACTTTGGTGTGTATTGGCTCCGGTCGCAGGAGGTCGCAGAGGGATGGTGTTGGGAGCATGGTAGTTGTCCAAAAGCTTTACCCGCAAAGGTAGTTGTCTTTTCGGCTTTATCATGTAAGCGTATGGATTTCTATCCATACGAGCTGCTCAGAGTTAATACACAATATTGGAAAAGTCTCGAGGACTTAGTCAGGCTGCAAGATACCTTCTCGAAGTGTGCTTTGGCTTAAAGGCGGTTCAAGTGTGGGTACAGTGGTACACCCCGCAGGGTTAAAACTATTCGAATAGCCTCGCCCCAGGTGATGGACACGCTTGGCAAGGTCTTCCAAGAGTTAGACTACAACATTTAAATTAAAACTTGATGGGTGGTACGAACTGGTCTGTATATTGTTGTGGTGACTATTGGGATAGTCACTTCTAGGTTGTTTATCTTTACTCTTTGCTATTATTATCCTTATCGTTATTTCAATTAAAAATGAATTGCAAACTTGCCTTTAAACCAGATTACATTATTGCAAACAAATCTAGCTTTGTGCAAATGAAACATATGGCCTCCACCAAATAATCCCGCATGTAGCCTATAAACAGTCCGCTAGTTCACACGCTGCCTTTGCGGGTACAAAGACAATCTTTGTACTGTGTGCTTTGCTTAATGTTTTGTTGCAGAGGAAGAAGGTGAGCCCCAAGGGCCTCACTCGTGAGTCTGTTGCCGCTTCGTGACGACTACTAGGCTTGGCGGTCCGGCCGATGCCTTGTGGGTTGAAGGCACACCGATTGGCTTTGTTTATAGCCATCTTATGGCACTTTGCTTCCGCTGCCGCCCTTGGTATTTTTGTATCTTTTGGCCAAAGCGCTTTGTCCGTAATAACTTTTCTCATTGCATTGCGCAGTGTGATGTTTGGACTCTATGTTTGGAATGGAGTTGATGCATAATTTTGTGTGAGGTGTGTATACTTTCTGGAAGTATACATATCTCGAGGCTCGCTTTATTTGATTTGTGATGCTAGGACCAAAGCGGTTGGTTACATTACAAGCCAAATAAATTGGGGTCCTCACAAGGAGGTCCCGGGAAGGTCCTAGGAGCCGTGGAGGTCGTGGGCGCTGATTCAAATCCAACAGCCTACACATGCGCGCCGAAAGTGGTTGAGTGGACTGGTCCAACCATGTCTGTTGAGTTAGGCTCGGCTCGAGCCCGAGTCCGACTCAAACCGCATTCGATTTTTCTGGTTTTGAGAAGGGTGACATTTGGAGAATTGTTTGAGGTAGCAAACGAACATCAAAATTGTGAAATTTTTACAGGAGCTTGCTAGCTGAGGGATTGGCCTTGAATGAAATTCTCAGAGGTTTTGGTGCTGTGGATTTTCCTCCAAAAATTTACCAAGGTACTAGTCCAAGGTTTGACCAGATTTTGAATTGGGTTGACTTTCCTCCAACAGCATTCAAATAATTTCTAAAAATTGTGGAACTTTTCAGAGGAGTCACATACCATCCCAAGAATTTAGGAAAAATATTTCCAGGAGATTACCACAAGATGGAACAAGAAGGTTTTTGAAGGATCAAGATTTGGATCAAAGACTTGTGACTTTGTATTTCCATAACTTCTTTGTACAATAGTTGTGCAAGATAAACAGAAATACAAGATGTAAGAAAAAGTTTTAATTTCTACTCATTTTCTTACATTTGAAACACAAGCCTAAAATTGGGATGTTACAACTCTCCCCTTACAAGAATCTCAACCCGACATTCCGTTAACTCGAGAAGAAGGATGGATAATTTGCACGGGCGATCTTTCCCGCTCCCAAGTTGCCTCATCTTCGTAATGGTTTGACCATCAACCTTAAGGAACTTGATGACACCGCTCCTTGTTCTCCGCTCGTATTCTCAAGAATGCAACAGATGCTCGCAGAGGTGAAATTCTCCCGCACATCGAGAACCTCCAACAGAGCTTCTCACGGACACGGAGGCACTTCTTCGTGTGACACATGGAACACATCATGCACACCTGCGCACTGGCAGCTCCAACTCGTATGCCATGCCCCAACTCAACTCTCGACGATGCGATACGCCCAACATAGCGAGGAGTCAACTTGCCCTTGAGGCCAAAACGCCGATGGTCTCTTCAAGGGTGAGACTTTGAGATACACAAAGTCATTGGGCTGAAAGCTCAACTCACGGCGACGACGACCGCATAGCTCTTATGTCCGGATGGCCGCGGCGAGATGCTCGCGAATCAATCGGACTCGCCGCCTCATTAATCGACTCGGGCCAAAAATTGTCGCCACCGCCTCGACCAATTCAACGGGTTCTCGATCTCCTCCCATACAAGGCCTCAAACAAAGGCTATGCCGAGATCGCCTCGATAGCGTTGTTGTAGGAGAACTCAAAGAAACGGTAAGCACTTCTCCCACTTCTTTCCATAGGAAAGAACACAAGCACGGAGCATATCTTCCAACACCGTTGACTCGCCCGCCCGCCATCGCCCGAGGGTGAAAGGTCAGATCAAATGAAGGCGAGTCCTCATAGCCTCTGCGCACTATGCCAAACCGCGAGGTGAAAAGCGCACCACGATCGTAAATAATCGCTTTCTGACACCGTGAAGACTCACAACTCGAGACATAAAGTTCGCCAAAGGCCCCACACGGCCGAAGTCTTGACGGAAGGAAATGTGCCACTTTAGTCAACCTCACAATCACGACCCAAATAGCATCATTTTTTTGGACGACCGGGCAACCCGTTGATGAAATCCATGCCCACGTAATCCCACTTCCACTCGTGCACCGCAAAGGTCAAGAAGGCCTCGCTGACGCCGATGCTCGCCTTCACCCGACAAAGACACGCCGCACACGGCAACGAACTTGGCAATCTCGCGCCATACGGGTCCACTGCATCTTCGATTTAAGGTCCCGATACATCTTGGTAGCCCTGTGGATGGATAGACAAAGGAGAGTCATGGGCTTCACTGAGAATCAAATCCCGCAATTCCATGACCTTAGGAACACAAAGACGCCGCTCAAAACCACACAACGCCATGCTCATCCTCCCAAAAGCACTTGGCTATCCCATCCTTGATGTTCTCGCTGATTTGACTCACGCCAACATCCGATCGCGTGTCGCCTTGATTTGGTCCACCAAGGTTGGTCGCACAACCAAGGTAGCAAGAGAACCGTGCTCGATCAAACCCAAATTGAGGCGCTGAAATTTAAACAAGGGTAGGTCGTCGCTCTTGAGCATCAACATGTTGCAATACACCTTCGACTAAGCGATTCGCAAATAACATTGGCTTTGCCCGTGATACCGAATACCCATATCATAGTCCTTGATCAATTCAAACCATCTCCTTTGCCCGAGGTTCAGACCGCCGAGTGAACAAGTACTTCAAGCTCTTGTGGTCGAATACACCTCACAACGGTTACCAATCGATAATGCCGCCAAATCTTAAGTGCATGAACCACAAGCAGCCTAACTCAAGTCGTGAATAGGATAGTTGAGTTCATGAGGCCTCAATCGCTCGATGCATAGGCCACTACCTTGCCCGCCGCATAAGAACACAACCACGACCCCGACGAGAAGCATCACAATAGATATCAAAACTCTTGTGAATATCAGGAGAACAAGCATCGGGTTGAAGTCAACCGCTCTTGAGTTCCCGAAACTCACATCACAAGCAAGAGACCACTATGTGTCCCTCCACCATCCCTGCTTTCACTAAGACAAGTTAGCTACCAGCCCAAGATCAAAAGGCAAAGAAATCCAAACTCAATTAAAAAGGGCTCAAGAATAACCACCAAGGAGCACAAGACCATAAATCACCAAATCAACTCCCCGAAACGACTAACCCGTATGGAAGAATGAGTAATCGTTTGAGAAGACCCAAAATTTCAGAACTAAAATCTAGCTCAAAACAACCCAAAATCAAGGTGTACCCATCTAATAGAGTATAGGCATTTAGCTAGTTTCATATCACTTCTTACCCTTTTATTCCCACAGGTTTTAATTGAATTAACGTCTCATTTCCTACCTCCTATACTAACTACTAGCTAGCTGTCCAAATTTCCTTTCTCCAAGCTCTCATGGTTCTCCCAAAACCAACTTAACCGATAAATAGCTAGCTTTTGAAAGGAAGAGAGGAACAACTTTTCCAAAACTTGATCAAGAGTAAGGTGAGATGGGCAAATTAAGACAGGTAAGGAGTAAAATCAGAGAACTTACTTAAGTTTTGTAAACCTTTGAAAGTAAGTTTTCAAAATATCCTAGAGGCGACTAAGCTAGGTTGTTACGTCAAGATGGCTCGATACCAACTTTGTGAGGATCTAATATTTAACTAGTAACACTTAACCTCCAAATGGTTCTAGCATTACTAATTAAACATTCTAAGCCTCGATGGAGATATGCTTCTGCACTGCAACATATGCACATCATCACAAAATTACACATCATTTCCACACACCATACATCACTAAGTTCAACAATGACATACATAAAGCAAAGATTACAAAAGAGCCGACTGCCAAATAGAATAATATACAAGAAAGACAAATGAAGCAAAGGTGCCATAAGATGGCTAGAACAAAAGTCGCACGGTTAGCCAAGATAACCCACAAGGCAACCAACCGGCCGCCAAGCTAGTCGCCTGCAAGCTACCACAACAAAGCTCACAAAAGTGAGGCCCTCGAGCTCACCTTCTTCTCTCCGCAACAAATACATTTAAGCAAGATAACTTAGTACACAAAGGTACTCACAAGACTAACGGTGGAATAGCAAACCTATTCATAAACTACATGCAAGCTTATTTAGGTGGAGGTTGTATGTCTCATTTTGCATAAAGCCAACTTTATTTGCAATAATGTAATTCATTTAAAGGCAAGTTTGCAAATCTGTTTTGTTGTCAACATAAAAGCGTAATAAAGATACATACAAGTAACCACTGGAAGTGACTATCCCAATAGCCACCACAACATAGCACTAATCCCCATTCGCTCCACCCATCAAGTTTTAATTAAAAGGTTGTAGTCTAACTCTTGAAAGACCTTGCAAGCTGTGTCCATAACCTAGGACGAGGCTATTCGAATAGTTTTAACCTCGCAGGTGTACCAATGTACCACACTGCACCACCTTTAAACCACAAAGCACACTTCCAAGGTATGCCGGCAAGGCTAAGTCCTACGAGACGCTTCCAATATTGTGCATTGACTACGAGCCACTCAGATGGGTAGAAACCCATACGCTACATTGCAAGCCGAAAGACAACCACCATCACGGGAAGCCTTTGACACTACAATGCTCCCAAAGACCATCCCTCCCGCGACTCCCTCACACCAAGCCAATACACGCCAAAGTACTAAGTCAAGAGAGGTCCCATACCTCTAGTGTGGTTAGCACGCTAAAATGCTTGGTTTAGTGTAACAAGATGTTCGGTCCTTGTTGACCTGCACCATTCCGCCACACCCAAAATCACACCATCTTACCATTGTGCCCAAGTCTAAATCATTTTGTTTTCAGTTTTAGTTTTCATAAGTAGACATGGCACAAGGCTGAATTCATAATCATAATAAGTTTTATGTGATCAAGGTTATCGACAAGTCGATAACCGCCCATTTCTACCGGAAGCTAAGCATGGCTAAGCAATTTATTCGCAGCTACTAAGTGACAAGAGCTCATCCGCGAACTCTAAATCACAGCAATAACCTAGGCTCAATGGTAGTAAAGGATAATCATATGCCTAAGGAAATGCATCTACTAGGTCAACTATCGACAATAGTTTAACACAAAGTAGCAATGCATACATAGAATTTGTAACCAACATAAATACTTAAAATATTGGGATTAACATGATCAAACTGCTTGCCTTGCTGGATTTGTTCTTGCTGCAGAGGGGAGTGCTCAGGTTCGATAAATTCTTCGGAACCTAACGCGAAAAGGCGATAAAAACCGATAAGAACGAAGAACACCAAAAGGAACTAGCATAACTCAACAGCAAAGAACATCCAAATCCTATGAAATTTCTACAGAAGCTAGAGGTTGATTTTAGACAATTTTAGAAACAAGAATCACTTCATTTGAACTTAGCATGAAAAAGTTATGCCCTAAACAATTTCTCTCAGCCTAAAAAATCCTAATTAAATTAATTAGAGTTACTGTTCATGGCAAAAATTTCCAGAATGATCTAAGGTCTGAAATTTTTATGGTAGGTAGCTAATGGTATCCTAACAACAGCAAAACTGAGTTTGCACAATTTGGAGTGGAAATGAATTAGTTATGATTTTTCTAAGTTCTAAAACTAGCATAACTTACTTTTCTGGAACATAAATAAGGACAAAGCCTAGTTCATAATAAAGCATGTCTATAGACAAATTTTACCAAGTTGAGTTTGCTCAGAAAGGATTGACAGAGAAAAAGTTATGCATTTTACAAATTTTCAATGAATTTCTAGACATCATTTTTCACTAAGCAACATCATGTAATTAAAGTCATTTTCTACTATATAACAAAGGTTTAAATTTATTCTCGATTAAAGTTCATACTATAACAGAGCTACAAAGAATCGGAATCATTCAAAAGAAGCTAAAATGACAAAGTTATGCACTTTTGAAATTTGAAACAATAAAAGACTTAGAAAATTTGAGCTCTCGGAGGTCCAGATGAATCAAGGAAAAGGAGAGGTCGTGGCCGTTGATCTTGCATCGCAGGCCACAGACTCGGCACGCCAAGACGGAAGACCTCCTCCCGACTTGGGAGGTCCGACCGCCGAGATTGGATCCAACGATCACGACTGCATGCATGCCGCATGCACCGGAGGTCCTTGCGCTTATCGGAGGTCGTGGACCGCCGATCAAGATCCGCGGTCCCGAGCACTAGGGGAGCTCCTAAGGGTAAACCCACGGAGGAGGTCAGCCCGCTAGATCTAAATCTAACGGTTTAGACTAGAGGAGGAGGTCCTAACGCCACGGATCCAAAGGGGGAGGTCCTAGACGGCCAAGATCTCCAGGGGAGGTCTTGATCTACCGATTTACACGAGGAGGTCTTGATGGCCAAGATCTACTCAGTGGAGGTCCTAAGCGATAGTGTTTTATCTGGGAGATCTGATGGTTCAGACAGGCCTAGGAGGCCCCGAACGGTCCCGACGACGCGAGGGAGGATTTTTGCCAAGAGGACCTTGGAGGAGGTCCGGGGGCTTCTCTTTTATAAAAGACCAGGGGTGGTCCTTTACAAAGAGGACCCCGAGGGTGGTCCTGAGGTGGTCTTTGCAAAAATGACCGAGGGGAGGTCTTTCTGCAAAGAGGACCTCGCTGGAGGTCCAGGGGGTGGTTTTGGCAAAATGACCCAGAGGAGGTACTTTTGCGCAGGAGTGGTCCTAGCGGCTAGGATTTAACCGGGGTGGTCCTAGACGGTTAGGATCAACCCTAGGGAGGTCCTGCACTAAGAGTTTTCATGACCAGATCTAACGGCTAAGAGCTAATCCTAGGAGGTCTTTAACGGCGGAGAACGCCTAGGAGGTCTTGGGACTTAGAAATTTCATGAAACCCAACTACGGCACCGATCCGATCGAGGGTGGTCTTAACGGCCGAGATTAAACGAGGGGAGGTCTTACACTTAAGGGTTTTCACGGAAAGATCTAAAGGTCCAGATCTAGCCCTAGGGAGGTCTTAGACGCCACGATGAACCCGAGGAGGTCCAATGACTTGACAAAACGCGACAAGGTACAGAGCTCGACGGTGAGCTCGCCTGGCACGCCGCCGACGACCTGCCGCGACTGCGCGAACCAATGCGACCAAAACGGTTAAAGGTATTGCGAACCTATCGGAGGTGCTCGACGCGCGACGACTTGAACGCCACGAGCCGAGCGAGGCGGAGGACGTTTTCGCAAAATTCAAAACGGTGAAATCGATCGTTACGAGCTAAGCTTACTTAAACCTAGAGCTCTAAGGACTAAGACGACTCACCCGAATGTAGGAAGGTCAAGAGGAAGCCGGAGGAGAGGAGGAAGCCAAGGAGACGCCCGGTGACTGTGAACTTCACGAGACGAGGAAGGAAGTGGTCCCGACCACGCACAGCCTCCCAACTCGCCCACCCTCGCGATGGTTAACCACAATAGGTTAGAGAAGGCTCAAGGTGATCAAGATGACAAAGTGATAGCTAAGAATTTCGCTGGAACCATTGGAGCTCGAGGCCTTCAAAGAGCTCCAAAGCCGACAATGGTGGCAGAGAGAGGGTGTGTTCTTAGGTGTTTGAGTTTGGTAACCAGCTCAACTGAGGGAGCCTAGCACCACAAGAATGGAGAAGAAAAAGGAGAAGGGAGGTTTGTGCTATTCATAGCCTGAAGCTTGGCAATGGCATGGGCAAGTTCATCTGTGAACAATGTCCGTGCCCCTGCCAAAAAGCACGCATGGTAGGTAGGGGCAGAGCAGGGTGGAGACTTTGGAGGTTAAAACTGACTGGCAATAAATGCATCGCAGCAAAAAGAGCCGTTGACAAGAGGCAAAAGGTGACATCTCATCGCTTCTAATCGCTCGGTCCCGACACTGGGCAGCAAAGTAGAAAATCATGACGACCAGAATTCGAGGATGTCAAGAGGAAGAAGAACAGAGCTGAGGGGGAGGTCCTGGACGATCCCGATTTGCATGGGGTGGTCCTGGACGTCCCAGATCAGCCGAGGTGGGGAGGTCTTCGCGGGTGAGGAGTGTAACAGCCCTAACTTAGGGTTTGTATTTCAAATGTAAAATTTTGAGGAGAAATAAAAACTTTGGTTGTCTCATCAAATCATTTGGTAGTTTTCCAAATTTTCCTAGCAATTTCCAATATTTAGAATTTAATTCTTGTGATTGAAATTGTTGTCAAGAAATTCTAGCCTTCAAACTTGTGATAATCCTCTGCAAATATTTTTCCTATCATCTTGATCATCCTATCTACCTCCTGAATTATTTCACAATTTTTAGATTCTATTTGCTATTTCAATTGGCCAAGTCAAACTAGTTTGGATTTCTGTCAAACCCTTGGTCAGCAGCTTAGAATTTTCTGCAGAACAATGCATTGCATAAAAGTTTTGGAAAATTTATACAATGTTGTTCTCATTCCAAGTAGCTACCATAAAATTTCGGAATTTTGGAGCTCGAACTACCTCTAAAAATTCTCCAAACTCTCTCAGCCTTTAAAACTCCAAATCGAGTCACTATTCATCGGCTCAACCCGAGCCCGACTTAAACCCCGATCAACCAATCGTCTCGATCGACCCAACCGCGCTCGACCGACCCGAGTCAAACTCCGACCGAGCCTCTTCACTTCTGGCCCGACCGAACCACGCCGCTGCGCCGCACCTTCCTCTCACGACAAACCCGCCCACACGCAGTCCTCGTTCCACGCTGCCGCGCACCGCGCCGGGCTCCTTCTCGCGCCGCTTTCTCGCCGCTTCGCCGCCGGGCGCATGCGCAGACGCCGCCGCCGCCGCTTTACCGCTTCCTCCTCGCTGCCTCCGCCTCCTCTTCTTAAGCCATCGAAAGCCTTACCTACCTCGGTTTCTCCTTCCTCCTCCGCCCACTTCGCCATCGAGCTCGAAGCCGAGCATCGCCGCGCGCCTCGAGCCCGCCGCCACCCGTGATCTCCGATCGCCCCGTCAGCGCCACGGTGAGCCTTGCACCCTGAGACCTCAACCCTTCATCAATTCAAGTTTCCATCACGCAGAAAGTCGCGCGGCTCTTCTTCTCCATCTCCTACGATCCGCCTCCCGCCGCCACGTCTTCTCCGGCGAGTACCATCTCGATTCTTCTCTCTGAGCATCGCTCGACTCTCTTCCTTCCCGATCACTCACACGCTCTCGCTCACCGCACCTTTGCCGACGGTGACCGCTTTGCACCGCCGCAGCTCGCCGCCAGCCATCTCCCGTAGCCACCTTAGCTCTACGTCATCCCGGTGAGTTCTCGTAACCCACCGATGCTCATGCGCGCGCTAGTTTTCACCTTCTTCTCTCGCGCAGCCGCCTTGTCACCTCCACGGCCGCCGCGCCGCCGCCGCCGCCGCCACAAGGCATCTCCGGCCGCCGCGTGACCACCTTCAGCCGGTGATCCTCGAGCAACCCATTTTGGCCATCGCCGATCGACGCCGCCACTCTTCGCCGGCGACGAATCCAGTCCAGAGCCGCCGAGCCTCTCGTTCTTCGATCGTCTCCTCTCTCGCTTAACAAGTGGGGCCCACTCTTTCAAAACCAGTTCTTTAGTTTCTAATCATGATTAGAATGTTCTTTAGTTCACTCTGCATGATCAAAGTTGGTCTTGGAGGTTTGAAAGTATTTTAGTTCTAATTCTCTCTGTATGTTTCGTTGTCGTTTTTTTCTGTCGTAAGAAACTGAATATTGGTTGCATGCTTATGCTATTCAAATCTTGTTAGTGTTTGATGACTTTCCTAGTAGTAGTGGTTAGTAGGAAGTCATTAGTTAGTGTCTTTAAGTTTCAAAGCTCTTGTTGTCCAATGATCAAAGAGGTGGTTAGATGATCCTGTTGTTTGTCTCTGATTTGCTTTTACAAGTGTAGTAAGGTCTTGTAGTGGTAGCATGTCAGAATTGTTAACCTTCCTATATTGGTGTGATGTTTAGGTGGGTTAGTAGCTGAATTTTATTAAAGCCCAACCTTAGTTAGAAAATTGTTAGCACCTAATAGTTGGCCAATTAACTAGTTAGTGTTTCAATAGCTCCTTGTAGGTTTCAATGATCTTATCACTAATGATGGTTGTTTAGAGTAACTAGTTGTTTAGATGTGTTAATTTGATGCTTAGTTAATAGATGCACATAATCACCATCAAAGTCCATTTAAAGGCTAAAACATATAAGATGATTGATTTTTGTGATTAGCTTGGTAAGTAAGTGTTGGGTAGATCAATCATTAAAACCATGTCTAATTTAAAATCATCTCAAGAGCTATATTGTTGTTCCTATTGTAATGTTCTAGCTTCGTGTTATAGATTTGTGGTTGTTTTTGAAATTTTGAGTTTTGTTTGTTCTTGGTTCTTATTTGTTGCTTTTGCTCGATCGATAGATTGCGACGGTCGCATTATCGAGAGTGATCCTCCGCAACATGTTGAGCACCCCGAGCAACAAAGCAAAGCGCTTGATCATGATTAATCCTAGTATTTTAAAATCTAATATTTTGTTTCATTGTATGTATGCATTGCTTAATTTGTGTTAAATTGATTAGTTAAATCAGAGAATGCATATCCTCGTAGGTGAAATATTGATCTCTACTACCGAGCCTAGGTTATTTGTCGTGATTAGAGTTCGTTGGATGAACTCTTATCACTTAGTAGATTACGAGTTCGCTTGCTTAGCCATGCTTAGCTTCCTAGAGATTGGGCGATCATCGACTTAGTCGATGATTTTGATCACATAAAATTATTATTGTTCTTATGTTCCATCTTGTGCTATGTTAATTGCAAAACTAAAACGAAAACAAAAACGATTTAGACGCGCACAATGGTAAGATTGGTGTGATCTGTTGGGTGTGATCGAAAGGTGCCCGGTCAATTAAGGACCGAACATCTTGTGAGTGAATTTTTATCCAGCATTTCGTGCATAACCACACTAGAGTATATGGACCTCTCTTGACCTAGTACTTTGGCGTGTATTGGCTCCGGTCGCAGGAGGTCGCAGAGGGATGGTGTTGGGAGCATGGTAGTTGTCCGAAAAGCTTTACCCCGCAAAGGTAGTTGTCTTTCGGCTTTACCATGTAAGCGTATGGATTTCTATCCATACGAGCTGCTCGTAGTTAATACACAATATTGGAAAAAGTCTCGTAGGACTTAGTCAGGCCTGCATACCTTCTCGGAAGTGTGCTTTGGCTTAAAGGCGGTGCCTCAAGTGTGGGTATAGTGGTACACCTGCGCAGGTTAAAACTATTCGAATAGCCTCGCCCTAGGTGATGGACACGCTGGCAAGGTCTTCCAAGAGTTAGACTACAACATTTAAATTAAAACTTGATGGGTGGTACGAATCTGGGGTTCGTGCTATTGTTGTGGTGACTATTGGGATAGTCACTTCTAGGTTGTTTATCTTTACTCTTTTGCTATTATTATCCTTACTGTTATTTCAATTAAATCATATTCAAATCTGCATTAGTGATTTCGTTTGAATTTTGGTGAAGGCAAAAAGACTTATAAAAATTTGGTAAAAAAATAATTACAATTCAAGATCAATAATGTAGTATTTGAATAAATTATTTTTGGAAATTTTCATTCATACATCTTTCTGGAATTCAATTTGGAATGGGATTTAAGTTTAAAAGTTTAGAACTTCAACACAAACTTTAATACAATCTTCAAAATTTTAAAATTGTGCACAAGATTTTGGAAACCATGAGCATGATCAAGATATACAACCAAAAGTTTTTAAATTTTCATACTTTTATACATTTAAAATACAAACCCTAATTTGGGGTTGTTACAGATTAACATGATCAAACTGCTTGCCTTGCTGGATTTGTTCTTGCTGTAGAGGGGAGTGCTCAGGTTCGATAAATTCTTCGGAACCTAACGCGAAAAGGCGATAAAAACCGATAAGAACGAAGAACACCAAAAGGAACTCAACAGCAAAGAACATCCAAATCCCATGAAATTTCTACAGCAGCTAGAGGTTGATTTTAGACAATTTGAGAAACAAGAATCACTTCATTTGAACTTAGCATGAAAAAGTTATGCCCTAAACAATTTCTCTCAGCCTGAAAAATCCTAATTAAATAAATTAGAGTTACTGTTCATGACGAAAATTTCCAGAATGATCTAAGGTCTGAAATTTTTGTGGTAGGTAGCTAATGGTATCCTAGCAACAGCAAAACTGAGTTTGCACAATTTGGAGTGGAAATGAATTAGTTATGATTTTTCTAAGTTCTAAAACTAGCATAACTTACTTTTTCGGAACATAAATAAGGACAAAGCCTAGTTCATAATAAAGCATGTCTATAGACAAATTTTACCAAGTTGTGTTTGCTCGTAAAGGATTGACAGAGAAAAGTTATGCATTTTACAAATTTTCAATGAATTTCTAGACATCATTTTTCACTAAGCAAGATCATGTAATTAAAGTCATTTTCTACTATATAACAGTGCCTAAATTTATTCTCAGATTAAAGTTCATACTATAACAGAGCTACAAAGAATGGAATCATTCAAAAGAAGCTAAAATGACAAAGTTATGCACTTTTGAAATTTGAAACAATAAAAGACTTAGAAAATTTGAGCTCTCGAGGTCCGGATGAATCAAGGAAAAGGAGAGGTCGTGGCCGTTGATCTTGCATCGCAGGGCCACAGACCTCGAAGCACAGCGCACGGGAAGACCTCCTCCCGCACTTGGGAGGTCCGGACCGTCGAGATTAGATCCAATGATCACGACCAGTGCATGCACAGCGCACGCACGGGAGGTCCGCGCGCCTAACGGAGGTCGTGACCGTCAGATCAAGATCCGGCGGTCCCGAGCACTAGGGGAGGTCCTAAGGGTAAACCTACGGAGGGAGGTCTAGCCCGTTAGATCTAAATCTAACGGTTTAGACCAGAGGAGGAGGTCCTAACGCTACGGATCCAAAGAGGGAGGTCCTAGACGGTCAAGATCTCCAGGGGGAGGTCTTGATCGGCTGGGATTTACACGAGGAGGTCTTGGATGGCCAAGATCTACTCGGGGAGGTCCTAAGCGATAGTGTTTTATCGGAGGAGATCCGACGGTTCAGATTAGGCCTAGGAGGCCTGAACGGTCCAGACGACGCGAGAGGAGGATTTTTGCCAAGAGGACCTTGGAGGAGGTCCGGGCTTTCTTTATAAAAGACCGGGGTGGTCTCATAAAGAGGACCCGAGGGTGGTCTCGAGGTGGTCTTTGCAAAAATGACCGAGGGGAGGTCTTTCGCAAAGAGGACCTCGGTGGAGGTCCTGGGTGGTTTTGGCAAAATGACCAGAGGAGGTCCTTTATGCAGGAGTGGTCCTAGCGGCCAGGATTTAACCGGGTGGTCCTAGACGGTTAGGATCAACCCTAGGGAGGTCCCGCACTAAGAGTTTTCATGACCAGATCTAACGGCTAAGAGCTAATCCTAGGAGGTCTTTTAACGGCGGAGAACGCTCTAGGAGGTCTTGGGACTTAGAAATTTCCATGAAACCCAACCACGGCACCGATCCGACTGAGGGTGGTCTTAACGGCCGAGATTTAACGAGGGGGAGGTCTTACACTTAAGGGTTTTCACGGGAAAGATCTAATGGCCCAGATCTAGCCCTAGGGAGGTCTTAGACGGCCACGATGAACCCGAGGAGGTCCAATGACTTGACAAAAACGCGACAAGGTACAGAGCTCGACGGTGAGCTCGCTGGCACGTCGCCGACGACCCAAGCCGCGGCGGCGTGAACCAAAGCCACCAAAACGAAGCTAAAGATTTTACGAACCTATCGGAGGTGCTCTCGACGGCGGCGACGACCTTGAACGCCGGCGAGCTGGAGTGAGGCGGAGGACAGGTTTTCGGCAAAATCCGAAAACGGTGAAATCGAGCGTTTCGAGCTAAACTACTTAAACCTAGAGCTCTAAGGGACTAAGATGAACTCACCCGAATGTAGGGAAGGTCCAGAGGAAGCCGGAGGAGAGGAGGAAGCCGAAGGAGACGCTCCGGTGACCAGGAACTTCGCCGGAGAAGAGGAAGGAAGTGGTCCCGACCACGAACAGCTCCCCAACTCGTCCACCCCTGCGATGGTTAACCACAGAAGGTTAGAGAAGGCTCAAGGTGATCAAGATGACAAAGTGACAGCTAAGAATTTCGCTGGAACCACTCGAGCTCGAGGCCTTCAAAGAGCTCCAAAGCCGACAATGGTGGCAGAGACAGGGTGTGTTCTTAGGTGTTTGAGTTTGGGAACCAGCTCAACTGAGGGAGCTCAAGCACCACAAGAATGGAGAAGAAAAAGGAGAAGGGAGGTTTCAGGCTATTCATAGCCTGGAAGCTTGGCAATGGCATGGGTAAGTTCACTGTGAACAATGTCCATGCCCGTGCCAAAAAGCACGCATGGTAGGTAGGGGCAGAGCAGGGTGGAGACTTTGGAGGTTAAAGCTGACTGGCAATAAATGCATGGCAGCAAAAAGAGCCGTTGACAAGAGGCAAAAGGTGACATCTCACGCCCTAATCGCTCTCGTCTCGACACCCGGCAAAGTAGAAAATCATGACGACTAACTCGAGGATGTCAAGAGGAAGAAGAATGAGCTGAGGGGAGGTCCGGACGATCCCGATTTGCATGGGGTGGTCCTGGACGTCCCAGATCAGCCGAGGCGGGGAGGTCTTCGCGGGTGAGGAGGTCCTGGGAAGGTCCTAGGAGCCGTGGGGAGGTCGTGGGCGTCGGATTCAAATCCAACAGCTTACACATGCGCGCCCGAGTGCGGTTGAGTGGACTGGGTCCAACCGTGTCGGTTGAGTTAGGCTCGGGCTCGAGCCCGACTCTGACTCAAACCAGATTCGATTTTTCTGGTTTTTGAGAAGGGCTGACATTTGGAGAATTGTTTGAGGTAGCAAACCAACTTCAAAAATTGCGAAATTTTTACAGGAGCTTGCTAGCTGAGGGATTGGCCTTGAATAAAATTCTCAGAGGTTTTGGTGCTGTGGATTTTCCTCCAAAAATTTACCAAGGTACTGGTCCAAGGTTTGACCAGATTTTGAATTGGGTTGACTTTCCTCCAACAGCATTCAAAGAATTTCTAAAAATTGTGGAACTTTTCAGAGGAGTCACATACCATCCCAAGAATTTAGGAAAAATATTTCCAGGAGATTACCACAAGATGGAACAAGAAGGTTTTTGAAGGATCAAGATTTGGATCAAAGACTTGTGACTTTGTATTTCCATAACTTCTTGTACAATAGTTGTGCAGTACAAACAGGAAATACAAGATGTAAGAAAAAGTTTTAATTTCTACTCATTTTCTTACATTTGAAACACAAGCCTAAAATTGGGATGTTACATGATCCATGCGATTCCACTCGATCTGAGCAAGAACCTCAGCCATGGTCGGAGGAGGCGGGAGCTCCTCATCAGGATCAGCCGGCTGACTGCTGCGGGTTATTCTTGCCATCCTGTTCCACAAAGATAAGTCAGCAACAACTCCGGAACCGGAGACAAAGAGAAACAGTTAGTACTCTACAAAATAAACTCTAACAACTTGAGAATCATCATAAAATCGCAGCAAGATCACAAAGATAAAATCCAACTTCCTTGTAACACTCCAGCCTGACAAGGGCCTGGAATGCTAGTAAACTAACACTATAACCATTTTAACATTGATACAATTCTCTAAAATCCGACTGAACCTCCTTTGTTTAGTTACTAAACCGAGATCCCAACTTTTAAATGTAACATAGTTAAATAATCCAACATCCAAGATAATCAAGAGACCACCAAAACTATGCTAATCAACACTATATCATCCATAGCATGCTAAACAACTACAAGCATAAATAAAAGGACATCCATGATCCTCTAATCAACTCTATTACAAGTTATTCCAAGCAGAGGGAGTAATCATAAAGAATTCTTTAAGCAAGTTTCTCATCTACTAAATTATCATTCTATCAATTCAAATGTGTAGTTCGTGCCATTGTGCAACCACTCTAAGTCTTACTCCTCCCATGCATGCCGTTCTTGTAAAGTGGTACCTAAAAAACAACAACAAAGCATGAGTGAGCCCAAAGACTCAAAGCAAGTGCAATAAATGGCAATAATAACATAAACAACTGTAATCATCAACATCCATCTACAATCTCTATTATAAACATGTCATATGCTCATGCTATGCAAGAAGCTCAAGTGCACTTTGTCTTTCTCTTTATCTTTTGCATTTTACCGTAATGCAAAGTATGCAACCGCAGCCAGATACCCATGCCCGTGCTCACAAGCGCAGGACCAATTGCCCGACATCGCAAGTAAAAGGACCTCAAGCCCACACTCCACAAGTGTGGGGACCATAAGCCCATCGCTTTCATGATGGGGACCTCTTTTCAATGCCCACATTCCACGAATGTGGGGACCTCAAGCCCTTCATCCACATGATGGGGACCTCGAATATGCATAGTCATATGATAGCATGATGCACATGAACAAAACTTTAAACTATCATAAATTTGTATTCACAACGTCATACATGAATAAACTTATCCATACTTCTAGCATTCATCATCGTTGACATTCATAGCATTCTAGCATCCATGAATAGCACATATATTCATAATACTAGCAAACATGAACAATCACTCATGAATAACAATTAATCATAGACTTCATAACTTTCAAACATCCATGAATAACACGTAACTCATATCAATAGAAACCATGAACATTACCAATCATACCACCATAACAATCATGACAACACAAATTCTATAAGTATTTAACAAAGAATGTCATTCAATAATTCCAATTATATCCATCATTATACTTGCCTTAACCGCGAGAGAACGAGGGATGCGTAAGGTATCGCCCCGGATCAATCCATCACCTGAATATATTTATAAGGCGCACTAAGACATTCATACTGACCAAAAGCATAAATAATAGCATAACCGAACTCGCTATACTCTCAGCGCATTTCCAATTCCAACTCCTATAGATCGATATGTCCCCTCCGTGGACAGCCAACTTCTAAAATTCGTATCTTTTAGCACAGGAGTCCAAATGAGGTGTTCTTAGACTTCCTTGAAAGGTTATCAATTTCTATAACTAAACCTAGTTGGTGGACATCTCAAATTCTGTATGTAAATGACTCTAATAGATCAATGAACAACATCTGTCCAGATCTGTCTAACACGCCGGACAGCAGCACGGTAACGGACATAACTTTTGATTGATGAACCAAAATTAGTGTTCTTTAACAATCTGAAAATCTAAGAACAAAACCTACCAAAGTCTAGTTGGGAAAATTTCAGATTTTGCCTCTAACAAAATTTGGCCCACGGCTCAAATCTGTTTGCATTAATGACAGAAATATTGGCTGAAATAAAATATCCATAACTTTTGTTCTACAACTCCAAATTGGACGTTCTTTATCAATCTCGAAAGCTTATAAAATTCTCTACAATAACCTAGTTGGCATGACATTCATATTTTGCATTTAACAAAAAGTGGCACACAGGTCAAAACTAATGATAGAAACCAACATACAATCTGGACAGCCACATTGAAATGTACATAACTTTGGAACCGTAACTCGGAATTAAGTCATCTTTACGCCCACTGAAAGCTAAGAATGAACCCCACATAACTCTAGGAGATGGGATCCTCTGATTCGGCTTCTAAGATCACGAAAACAGCCGCGCAAACTAATGGACAGAACGCGATCTATTAAACCGACGAAAATCGATCTACCAAACGACATCAACCGCAACTACCACGCATCAACCAATGAAGAACACACGACGTTACCCTTGTAGAATCGTAGAAATATGAAGAAATCTCCCCGCGAAGACAATCTCCTCTTCTTTCTTCACTTGATCGGCAGCAGAGAGCACCGACGGCGAGGAAGGGAGGCACCAACGGAGGGGGCTGCTTGGGAGGGGAGGGTGATGCACCGTAGCACCGCGACATCAGAGCATGGCGCGCTACTGTAGCACGGTTGGTATCAGTAGCAGTTTTAGGTTTTCCTTTTGGGCCTTGTGTGTGTGGGCCAAAAGCCCATAGCCTCGGTTTTGAAGAAATTTAAAAACCCTTTAACTATTTTTGTTTTCTCTAACATGTTTCGGAGTAATACACCCTCTAAACTTCATAAATCTATTTCCTAATTGGTTCTTCTCCTAAATTATTTCTTCTCACTTAAATAAATTTGGGGTATTACATTCTACCCTCTAAACGGAATTCGTCCCTAATTCTAAACCACTTACGCCAATGTAATCACAGCTAAAACCTTATAATATTTTCACGCACTGCTGTAAATAATATCCGATATCGCTGGCACATGCGAGACTCTAATTCCCAAGAGGACTCACACTGATCGTTGAGACCACAACAAAATGACGACAACGACGTCACATAACACTCAACCCGGAAATTCTGTACACTCATTAGAAGAGAATCAAGGTAAGATCCTACTCGATGGTCCAAGACATTAACAAATATTCAAACTCGGATCTCCTAGGTACTCACCGGCACCGAGAACATACCAAAAGTTGCGTTCACGCGTAGGGACCCGAAATGGTCTTAGCGATACGCCACTAGCGAAAACAAACCAATGAACCTTGGTCTAACCTCCTCATTGGTACCGAACCACACAACATGCACATAATACGCGGAACTTTTATTCCACCTCTCAATCGAACTCTTCACCATAACAAGGATTACCTCCTTTAACCAGAGCACACAACAACACTCTCTGAAACAACCTCTTTTACCGACAAAACCCATCTGAAAAATGAAGGATTCACATCGTAACCACAAAATGGAAACTTACACCAAAGGGTCAAATTCAAAAGCAAAATTCATCATGAAATCCTTCCGCTTTCCAAGTAGGTAGTTTACAAATGAACACCACACAAGCTGAAAGAGAAACCACTTAAATACCCAAATCAAACACTTCCTTTATTCTTTTCCAACCGATAAGAACCGCACATCAATCATAAAGTCAAACTTTAATTTCGAAAGACATCCGTCATCAACACATAGTTCAAACATGAATCAAGAGAGCGTTTCACTACTCGAGAAACATTTTTTCTCAATTTCCTTTTAGAAATAAAATTTCTCTTGAATTATGGAATTTCATTTTATCCATATCACACTAACTTATTTCTCTTAAATTGACAACCTCAACGCCATGCTCAAACTGGATACATCATCTACAACTTTGTAGAGGCTCTCTTGACTCCGCAACATACTCTAGTCAACTCTTGTACTGACGGAATTACCTTGACAGATGACTCCCAATACATATCAAAATAAATCTCACACACAATCACATCACCTCCATCATTTAAGAATAAACAACTCGGAATCCTCAGCACACACATTCATATACTTCATCAAAGGTTCTTTCAATGATCATCCCACTCTTCAGAATCCACCCTTATTCTGCTACCTCTACACACAATCATTGGGCGACCAACATTCTAGCATAAAAATGCAAAACCCAATTTTTAACCTCCAAGACCCTACAACAAACGTCTCATATAGAAGATAGGAAAATCTCATATTAAATCCCTAAAATTATCACAATCCAATCATACCCGCAATAACATCAATATGGAAACATTTTCTAACCCAATTCTCTTTATAAAGAGTCTAACTTCCAGCAGTTACTCATTGACGCCAAATCATACCTTACGATAATCCATCAAGCTCGCTATCTCCATAATCGCTTAACGATTAGATTACTTCGCTAATCTTACTCTCATTACAACACACCATCATATTTCATCTCGCACAACCGCAAGGTACACAATCGCGACGCCCTAATACATTGATCAAGATTTCCATACTTTGATAATTCTATGTTCCATTGAAATGAACAAAATAACTTGGACCACGCCGCTATATATTCTACTAGTTGTAACAATGCAATCGTTTAACCTTCAAAGACAATCTTCTAATGAGATAAACTTCTCTCAAAGAAGTATATTACTAAATTATTTCATCCTCCAATACTCATCGAATAACTCTAACCCAAAGTTTCACAACTACAATTATTAAGCACACTCAAATAAACTGAGTTGTAAACGACTTAAATCTCAAATACTTATACATCACTCCTTCCTTTAACAAGGAAAGTTATTTTCTATGATTACTACATCACTTTGCCACCTAAACAAGATAAGCTCTTAAAACCCAAATTACAGAACCACTTAAGAACCAATAAAATCTTTCATCATAACACTTTGCTCAAAACAACCTCAATCACCACATAACGCAAGAGGTCCACTGATCACAAACGCAAAACTCAAAACACGTTCACCGAATCAAAATTACGTAAAGACGATCAAATTACTTTATTTTTCTAAAAGAATCATCACCACACACACAAGTCACAATCTCTAGTGTAATTTTACTAACATCAAGATTGATACACTCCGAACACGAATTTTTTTATCATCGACTATTCCATTAGAAAGCTCCAAAGTTTCACTATATTGTTCCATACTACATTTTCATCCCATCTTTAAAACGAGAGTATACCAAAACCATATAACCTCACTACATCAACCTCTTAAGTTTAGAAGGGTCTACTACACAATTGAAAAGGTCCTACCAACACCCTTTCATCAAAGGAATGCTTTTATATGATAGTTCTACCATGAGGTAAACATTGTTCATCCATTAAATCCCATCAATTTATCTCTTAATGATGCTCATCACCAGACATTAATAGACATTATTTGCGCTAGCAATTACTTATAATCACTAAGTATCCACAAAAAGGTTACTCCAAGATTAGTACCCACTAAGACAAAAATCTAACTCCTTTGAACTTAACAATCCCAAAAGGTTAGATGAAACCATTGAGACACGTTAATCCAATTTACAAAGAAGTTTACGGATGTATCACTCTTAGTCATTGACTCAATTTCATCAACGAGAATACCTCTTATTAACTCTATTGATTACAACTAGGTATAACCATACTCTTAATCACAGCTCCTCAAGAACTACTACAAGACACTATCAAATTAATCACTTTCCTTTCAAGGATCTTTGTTAGGATCGATCATGCACACACTGCCGATCTAACATATTGACCCATATCATATCGATTAATTTCTTTGGTATAACCTCTCACTTAACCAAGACAACACAACACTAAAAGGTTTAACATCTTCTTTCATAAAAGAAATCCATTAATCTTCAACACTCAAAATACCCAAGAGAGATATATTGAGTCAAAACCCTCACGTACTAAAGGACTTGCAAAAGAAAGCTTTCATTAACCAAAAACATCACATGAATAAGTGGGTCATGTTTTTTTTCCAATAAGAAAGACAAACTCCAACACGAAGGTCAAACTTAACCAGGTTTACCAGCCGCAAGAATAACCCATCGGTTGGGAAAGCAACGATTTCTTTACGGGACAAATTAAGCCAATAGAAGAATAAATTCAAAGCAACCCCTCAACCGGGATGAACTAAAAGCCCAAGGAAAAACTCATCAATCACCACAAGATAAGAGTTGACCAAATCAAATTTCAAGGAGAGAACAACTCTTCTAAAAATACTGCTATCAATGCTCAGCATTTACGATCTCCAGTGTGTACACTTCGCTATTCCTATACCACGAACGGTGGTGTAACCTGTATAGCCCAGATCACAACCACTACCTCCACCTCTCAACATGGGTTATCCCCACACATAATAATCACAATCAATTAATGAGCAATAAAACTCAATTCATATCAAGAATCAACACTATGATAAAGCGGAAACATAAATGCAATGCTATGCCCATTCCCATCCCATCGGCTTAGTGTGTCAAAATTAATATTTCATGAACCACGGACCTATAGCCCGCTCTGATATTAATCAGAACACTCCATTTAACAAGGGCCTGGAATGCTACTAAACTAACACTATAACCATTTTAACATTGATACAATTCTCTAAAATCCGATGAACCTCCTTTGTTTAGTTACTAAACCGGAGATCCCAACTTTTAAATGTAACATAGTTAAATAATCCAACATCCAAGATAATCAAGAGACCACCAAAACTATGCTAATCAACACTATATCATCCATAGCATGCTAAACAACTACAAGCATGAATAAAAGGACATCCATGATCCTCTAATCAACTCTATTACAAGTTATTCCAAGCAGAGGAGTAATCATAAAGAATTCTTTAAGCAAGTTTCTCATCTACTAAATTATCATTCTATCAATTCAAATGTGTGTAGTTCGTGCCATTGTGCAACCACTCTAAGTCTTACTCCCTCCCATGCATGCCGTTCTTGTAAAGTGGTACCTAAAAACACAACAATGCTAAAGAGTGAGCCCAAAGACTCAAAGAAGTGCAATAAATGGCAATAATAACATAAACAACTGTAATCATCAACATCCATCTACAATCTCTATTATAAACATGTCATATGCTCATGCTATGCAAGAAGCTCAAGTGCACTTTGTCTTTCTCTTTATCTTTTGCATTTTACCGGTAATGCAAAGTATGCAACCGTCGCTGCATACCCATGCCTGTGCTCACAAGCGCAGGGACCAATTGCCCGATACTCCGCAAGTAAAGGGGACCTCAAGCCCACACTCCACAAGTGTGGGGACCATAAGCCCATCGTTTTCATGATGGGGACCTCTTTTCAATGCCCACATTCCACGAATGTGGGGACCTCAAGCCCTTCATCTACATGACGGGGACCTCGAATATGCATAGTCATATGATAGCATGATGCACATGAACAAAACTTTAAACTATCATAAATTTGTATTCACAACGTCATACATGAATAAACTTATCCATACTTCTAGCATTCATCATCGTTGACATTCATAGCATTCTAGCATCCATGAATAGCACATATATTCATAATACTAGCAAACATGAACAATCACTCATGAATAACAATTAATCATAGACTTCATAACTTTCAAACATCCATGAATAACACGTAACTCATATCAATAGAAACCATGAACATTACCAATCATACCACCATAACAATCATGACAACACAAATTTATAAGTATTTAACAAAGAATGTCATTCAATAATTCCAATTATATCCATCATTATACTTGCCTTAACCGCGAGAGAACGAGGGATGTGCGTATGTACTGCCCGGGATCAATCCATCACCTGAATATATTTATAAGGCGCACTAAGACATTCATACTGGACCAAAAGCATAAATAATAGCATAACCGAACTCGCTATACTCTCAAGCGCATTTCCCAATTCCAACTCCTATAGATCGATATGTCCCTCTGTGGACAGCCAACTTCTAAAATTCGTATCTTTTAGCACAGGAGTCCAAATGAGGTGTTCTTAGACTTCCTTGAAAGGTTATCAATTCTCTAACTAAACCTAGTTGGTGGACATCTCAAATTCTGTATGTAAATGACTCTAATAGATCAATGAACAACATCTGTCCAGATCTGTCTAACACGCCTGGACAGCAGCACGGTAACGGACATAACTTTTGATTGGCTGAACCAAAATTAGTGTTCTTTAACAATATGAAAAGCTAAGAACAAAACCTACCAAAGTCTAGTTGGGAAAATTTCAGATTTTGCCTCTAACAAAATTTGGCCCACGGCTCAAATCTGTTGGCAGAATTAACAGACAGAAATATTGGCTGAAATAAAATATCCATAACTTCTGTTCTACAACTCCAAATTGGACGTTCTTTATCAATCTCGAAAGCTTATAAAATTCTCTACAATAACCTAGTTGGCATGACATTCATATTTTGCATTTAACAAAAAGTGGCACACAGGTCAAAACTAATGATAGAAACTAACATACAATCTGGACAGCCACATTGAAATGTACATAACATTGGAACCGTAACTCGGAATTAAGTGATCTTTACGCCCACTGAAAGCTAAGAATAAACCCCACATAACTCTAGGAGATGGGATCCTCTGATTCGGCTTCTAAGATCACGAAAACAGCCGCGCAAACTAATGGACAGAACGCGATCTATTAAACCGACGAAAATCGATCTACCAAACGACATCAACCGCAACTACCACGCATCAACCAATGAAGAACACACGACGTTACCCTTGTAGAATCGTAGAAATATGAAGAAATCTCCCCGCGAAGACAATCTCCTCTTCTTTCTTCACTTGATCGGCAGCAGAGAGCACCGACGGCGAGGAAGGGAGGCACCAACGGAGGGGGGGCTGCTTGGGGAGGGGAGGGTGATGCACTGTAGCACCGCGATTACTGTAGCACGGCGGCTACTGTAGCACGGGTTTGTACTGTAGCAGTTTTAGGGTTTTCCCCCCTTTTGGGCCTTGGTGCTGTGGGCCAAAAGCCCATAGCCTAGGTTTTGAAGAAATTTCAGAAAAAACCCTTTAACTATTTTTGTTTTTCTCTAACATGTTTCTGAGTAATACACCCCCTCTAAACTTCATAAATCTATTTCCTAATTGGTTCTTCTCCTAAATTATTTCTTCTCACTTAAATAAATTTGGGGTATTACATTCCTGGTATGACTAACTCGTATGGTAGAACGAGTAATCAGTTTTTAGGAAGGCAATTTTCAGCACAACAACCTTGGTTCGAAACAGCCAGGAAACAGGTGAAAATTACCTAAAGAAAGGTTAGACACTTAGCTAACTCATATCACTTCTTACCCTTTATCCCCACAAATTTTAGTTGAATTTACCTCTCATTTTCAGCACTATATACTATCTACTAGCTTGCTGTCCAAAATCTGAACTTGTCTGTCAGATTTTCTCCACCAAGTGTGCACCGAAAATCTTTATCTTTAGAAGCTCCTAATCTTTACTCCCAAAAAAGCCAACACTTCAATTCAAAGCTCTCATGGTTTTTCCAAAACCAATTTAATCGATCAAACAACTATCTTTTGAAAGAAGATGAGAGGAAATTCAGCATTTTAAGTTCAATCCAGAATAAGGTAAGATAAGCAAGCTAAGATAGATAAGAACTAAAATCTGAGAACTTACTTAAGACTTTCATGAAATATTTGATATTTGGAAAGTAAGTTTTCAAAATATACTAGGGACGACCAAGCTAGGGGTTTCTACGGTCAGTATGGCTTTGATACCAAACTTTGTGAGACCCCGGTTTATTTAGCTTGTAATACTTAGCCTTCCATTGGCTCTAGCATCACAAACAAAATACATCGTGTCTCGAAAGACATGTGCTTCCCAGAAATTGTAGCACACATACATCATACAAAAGCATGCATCATTTCCATACATCAAATGATAACAAGTCTACCAAAAGACGTACATAATATAAGTTATTACAGAATAGCCGACCGGCCAAATGATAGAAATACAGGTAATAAGAAACAGCTGAAGCAAAAGGTGCCATAAGATGGCTTAAACCAAAAGACGACCGGTTAGCCACATAACTCCACAGGGCAACCGACCGGGCCGCCAAGCTAATCGCCCACACACTGCCACAGCACAACTCACAAAAGTGAGGCCCTTTGGGCTCACCTTCTTCCTCTGCACAGAATAAGCAATGCAGATGAGTACAATAATGTACTCGCAAGACTTACGAGTAACAAGCCTATACATAGCTACATGAAAGCTGTATCAAAGGAAGGTTGGTTATATGGTTATTTGGACGCATAAAGCAATTTTCATTTGCAATAATGTAATAGATTGAAAGCAATTTGACAATTCAGTTTTTAAGAATTGAAATAATTATCAAGTAACCACCTAGAAGTGACTAACCCAATAGCCACTACACATAGCATGAATCCCTGATTCATACCACCCATCGAGTTTTAATTTAAAATGTTGTAGTCTAACTCTTGAAAAGCTTACCCAAGCATGTCCATAACCTAGGACGAGGCTATTCGAATAGTTTTAAATCCTGCAGGGGTGTACCCATGTACCCACACTTCAGACCGCCTTTAAGCCACAAGATTAGCACACTTCCAAAGGTACGCCGGCACGGCTAAGTCCTACGAGACATTTCCAATATTGTGAATCAACTACGAGTCGTCAGATGGATAGAAACCATACGCTACATTGTAAAGCCAAAAGACAACTACCCCTGGCAAAGCTTTTGGACAACTACAATGCTCCCGCACATAACCATCTTATTTTACCACAACGCAACACACAAACGCCTCCCGCGACTCAGAGCCAACACACGCCAAAGTACTAAGTCAAGAGATGTCCCATTCCTCTAGTGTGGTTAGCACGCACAAAATGCTGGATAATGTGTACTCACAAGATGTTCGGTCCTTAATTGACTTGACACAATTCCAATCATACCCAAGAGTCACACCATCTTACCAATGTGCCCAAGTCCAAATTGTTTTGATTTTCAGTTTTAATTTTGCAATTTGAACATAGTACGTGAGCTGAAATATAGAGATCATAATAAGTTTGTGTGATCAAGGTTATCGACAAGTCGATAACCGCCCATTTCTACCGATAGCTAAGCATGGCTAAGCAACAAACTCATAAACTACTAAGTGACAAGGGTTCACCCAACGAACCCAAAATCACAGCAAGATAAACCTAGGCTCAGTAGTAGAGGATAAACATTTGCCTACCGATAATGCATCTACTAGGTGAACTATCGACAATAGTTAAAACAACATAGCAATGCATACGTAGAATTTGCAAACAATATATTAGAATTTGAAAATAGTAGGAACAACATGATCAAATGATGCTACATCTGCTTGCCTTGCTGGAGTGCAGGGTCTGATGGCTGTGGCTCACAATCAATATCAATATTGTCTTTGGAACCTCACGCGAAAAGACGATAAAATCAATAAGAACGAAGAACGCCAAATAACTCCAACAACAAAAGACATCCAAATCCAATGGAATTAATACAACAGCTAGGGGATGATTTTAGACAATTTTAGGAACAAAAATCATGCAATTTGGATTTAGTATGCAAAAGATGTAGCTAAAATACACTCTCTCAGCCTATTAATTCACTAAGTTAATTACTGATACTGTTCATGGCGAAAATTTCTAGAATGATCTAAGGTCTGAAATTTTTATGACAGGTAGGTTATGGCGTCCTAAGAACAGCAAAGTTGAGTTTACTAAATTTGAAGTTATAAAGATTTACTTATGATTTTTCTAAGTTGTAAACCTAGCACAAGTCACTTTACAGAAATATGACCATGCTCAAAACCTATTTTATATTAAAGTACCCTATCAGAGGAATTTAACAAAATTGGTTTTACACAAATTAGAATTATACAGAAAAAGATATGCATTTTACAAGTTTTAATTCTATTTTTGGAATATTCAAAATAGGCCGAAATCAAGTTATTTTAGTTACAAAATTTTCTGTTACAGAGATTTGCCTAAATGCATTTTTACATTAAACTTTAGTGACAAAATAATTTATTACAGTTGGAAACACCTAAAAAGGAGTTAACAAGAATTAGTTATGAGTTTTTAAAGCTGACAACAATTTTCGGTTGAAAAATAAAGACTTACCGAAATCAAACAGATTTTAACTAAAAAGGAAATGACGTGGACGCTTGAAGGCCTTTGATCTAAAATCTAATGGCCTCCGCGCACAAGGAGATAACGCACGCACGCGACCCTAAAGAGGCCCGCCGTTAGATCAAAATCCAACGGCCCACGTGGATTGGGGGCATTCGGAAGTCCGAATGTCTCAATCAACCACGACCGTAGATCTGGAGATGGAGGGCCCAGAGCGCAAGCGCATCCGGAAGTCCGAACACACTCATGATCTGAGCCGCAGATCGGGAGATGGACGGCTCCGAGTGTTTGGGACATCCGGAGGTCCGAATGTTCCTCAGATCTGGGCCGTTGATCACGAGATCGACGGTCCAAGATCAACAAAGTGCAACGCATGGGGCTTAAGTTCGCGGGGGGGAGGGGGTTCAATGCGGGCCCAGCTGACAGTGACCCTAGGGTTATATCAGATAGCTTATTAATGCTAAACCCCGATTATCAATCATTAAGCATTAATGATGTCCTAACAGTGTTGATTTAGGCCGACGGGTTTTTAAAGAGGCTGGGCCCACTAGTTAGTGGCACCGTGGGCCGGCTTAAGACAACTTAATTACTCCCAATGATTAAGACATTAAATGTGTCTTAACGACGATGGCACAGTGGGAGTTCCGTCCGGCAAAAACCGAGCGGCAAAGATGAGCTCGTCGCCGGCGGCTCCAGCCACGGCGGCACAATCTTAAGACTAAAATGGGTTTGCAATAGTCTTGCGATCCCGATGGTGGTGACCTTACCTGCGGCGACGACCCTAAATGCCGGCGAGCCGAAAAATGAAGATGGGGACTTTTACTGCCAAAAGCGAAAATAGCAAAAATCTCCGCTGTAGTTCAAGGAAGCGAGTGCCATGGCCTCTAGGGACTAACAAGAAGCTACCTTGACCGGGATGAGCTTCAAAGATGGCCGGAGAAGGTCTGACCACGGTGGAGCTTGCCGGACCCGAGGAAGAAGATATGAAATCAGAGACCTGAGCCAAAATGAACACCACTGGTGGTCAAACTAGCTACAAAATAGCCCATATATGCTTCATGAGCAAATAATTGAGAGATGGAGCACTCACCGGAGCTGAGGAAGAAAAGGGAATGGTTTCGGCCGAATTTGAACAAACCCCAAATTTGTCCAATCCTGAAAGTTGTGAGACCCCGGGTTATTAAACTTGTAATACTTAACCTTCCACGGTTCTAGTATCACAAATAGAATAATCTGCGTCTCGATGAACATGTGCCTCCGTAACAAGCAAGACACATACATCAATTCCAAGCATGCATCATTTCCATACAAATGAATATAACAAGTCTACCAAAAGACATACATAATATAAGTTATTACAACACACCTGACTGGCCAAATGACAAAAGTATCAAATAAGTAATAATGAAGCAAAGTTGCCATAAGATGGCTTAAACCAAAAGACGATCGGTTAGCCACATAACACCACAGGGCAACCGACCGCGCAAGCTAGTCGCCTCGTAAACCGCCACAAAGACAACTCACAAAAGTGAGGTCCATCTGACTCACTATCATCCTCTCGCACAACGCAAGCAATGCAGTGAGTACAAAATGTACTCGCAAGACTTACGAGTAGCAAGCCTATACATAGCTACATGAAAGCTGTATTCAAAGGAATGTGGTTATATGGTTCTTTGGACGCATAAAGCAAGTTTCATTTGCAATATTGTAATAAGTTGAACAGCAGTTTGTAAAATCTGTTTTTAAGCATTTAAATAACGGCGAGTAAGCATAAGTAACAAATATCCACCTAGAAGTGACTTTCCCAAAAGTCACCACATCATAGCATGAATCCCTGATTCATACCACCCAACAAGTTTTAATTTTAAAAATGGTTGTAGTCTAACTCTTGAAAAGCTTATCCAAGCGTGTCCATAACCTAGACGAGGCTATTCGAATAGTTTTAATCCCTCGCAGGTGTACCAATGTACCACACTTGCATCGCCTTTTCGCCAAGCTATTAAGCACACTTCCTTTGGTATGCTCAACACGGCTGAGTCCTACTGAACCCTTTCCAATGGAATATGCTAATCAAGAGACGCACGTATGGGCGTTAATCCTTAGTGATCTCGCCACGTAAATATGGATCACAAGGACCCATACGTGGAGCAAGATACACCGCCCCGCGGTGTTCTCTCTCTACAACGTGTCCATGTTGCATATAATCAAATATGCAACCCACCACGTGCCTCATTAATTAACACACCAAAGTACTCAGCTAAGAGAGGTCCCATATCCTCTAGTGTGGTTAGCACGCACGAATGCTCTGATAAATGATACTCACAAGTAGTTCGGTCCTTAATTGACCGGCACCATTCCAATCACACCCAAAAGATCACACCATCTTACCATTGTGCCCAAGTCTAAATTGTTTTCATTTTCAGTTTTAGTTTTGCAATTTAGACATAGCACAAGGCTGAAATGTACACATAGTAATAGTTTGTGTGATCAAAGTTATCGACGAGTCGATAACCACCATTTCTACCGATAGCTAAGCATAATGACACGTAAACTACTAAGTGACAAGGGTCCATCCAATAACCCAAAATCACAAAGAAGTAACCTTGGCTTCAGTGAGTAGAGGAATAAACATTTCCTCGATAATGCATCTAGTAGGCCAACTACCGACAATAGTTTAAAACAACATAGCAATGCATAACGTAGAATTTGCAAACAATATATTAGACTTTGAAAATAGTAGGAACAATATGATCAAATGAATGCTACATCCGCTTGTCTCGGTGAAGTGCAGAGTCCGATGGTCACTGTGGCTCAATATCAAGATTAATAATATTATCTTCTAACCTAACGCGAAAAGGTGATAAGCCGAATAAGAACGAAGAACACCAAATAAAACTCCAACAGAAAAACACATCCAAAACTAATAAAATTCACACTACAGCTAGGGAACGGTCTAAGACAATGATAGGAACAAGAATTACGCAATTCGGACTAAGCATGCAAAAGATATGAGCAAAATTCTCTCTCTCAGCCTTAAAACAAACTAATTAATAATTAGCACTGTTCATGACGAAATTTTCTAGAGTGATCTAAGGTCTGAAATTTTTATAGCAGGTAGATTATGACATCCTAATAACAGCAAAGTTGGATTTACTAATTTTGGAGTTATACACATTTACTTATGATTTTTCTAAGTTGTAAATCTAATACAAATCATTTTACAGAATTATGAACATGCTCAAATCCTATTTTATATGAAAGTATACTAACAGACGAATTTAACAAAATTGGTTTTGCACAATTTGGATTTATACAGAAAAAGATATGCATTTTTCAAGAATAAAACTATTTCTAGAATATTCAAAATGACAGAAATCGAGTTATTCCTAGTTATATAATTTTCTGCTACTACAACATGCTTAAATCCATTTTTATAATAAACTAAAATGATAACATAATTTATTACAGTTGGAATTAACTAAAAAGCAGTTAAAATGAATTAGTTTTGAGTTTCTAAAGTTTTTACATCATTTTCAGTTGTTAAACAAATACTTACCGAAATACAGACAAACTAAATTAAAAGGAAACAACGTGGACAACTCCCAACCCTTGATCTAAAATCCTACGGCTCACGCGCGCCGAATCGAAACGGAGCCCACCGTTGGATCACGATCCAACGGCGCACACGAGTGTATGCATTCGGACGGCGGTTGCATACACGATCTCACCGTTGATCGAAAGATCGACGGCCGAGAACGATCAAGGCATCCGAGGGTCCGAACGCACACAACGATCGTACGCAGATCTAAAAATGAACGGCGGATATTGATCGTAGTTCAAAGGGAGATGCTGACATGTGGGACCGCATGTCGGTGATTTCGAAGTCACTCACACACACGTTTAACCCACGCGCACAGCGGCACCGCCCACTTGTCGGCCGAGAGAGTGGCTAGGACAGATTAATGCTTCTAATGATTACCAATAACCAGGCACTAATGAATACCGAGATTTGATTTTAACCCCCGCCCACAAGTCATGGACCCGCAGGTAAATTCGACAATGATTAAATGCCGACACATTAATTAACCAATGATTAACATTAATGATGCTCGAATAAGGGATTGAACCAGTAGAGTGATTTAAGGATATTGGGCCCATCGTCGCTGGCTCAACGACAATGATTAAGACATAATTAATAACTAATGATTAGCAATTAATGTGACCTAATCAAATGAGCGAAACGGAGCTCGTGTCAAGAAACCCGAGCGATTTCAACGGCAAATCGCCGCGACAATCACGGGCATGCGCTTCACCAAGAACCAAAATGGATTCGCAATAGCACAACGAAACTAATGGTAGCATTCTCACCGGCGAAGGACTAGAACACTGGCCAGCCGGAAAACGAAAATGGAGCTATCGCTAAACACGAAAATCGCGATGAGCTCCATCGCAAGCCTAGGATGCGTGCCAAAGCTTCTAAGGACTAATAAGAAGCTACCTCAGGGACTAGAAGCTCCAAAGATGGCCGGAGGTGCTTGATCACGGTGAAAGCTCGCCGGACTTGGAGAAGAAAACCCGAGATAGATACCCTGAGCCAAATGAGTGATTCCAAAGCATCAAAATAGCTTCATTAAGGTCCACGAAGCTACATGAGCAAAGAATTGGAAAATGGAGCACTCCACCGAAATGAGGAAGAAGATGACCAATTGGCCGAATTTGAACAAACCCCAAATTGGACAATTCCGAGAATCAAATCCAAAATTAAGTGAGGGAAAATGTTCAAGGAAGTGAATAGATAAGGTTAGGCAAAGAAACATGAAGGAGGACCACTGGAACACCAAGAACACCAATGGAGCTCCACGGGTCAACAATGGCGATTTGCCATTTTTGAGGTGTTAAGCTCTAATATTGGGAATGAAGCTTGATGGTGGTCTAAAGAAATACCAGGAGGCATTGAGAGTGCTTATAAAGCCATGAAAGCATTAGGTTTGCACCACACATCTTTCGGGCAGAAACACAGAGCACAAGATGCGTGACAAGGAAAAAGAGGTGTAGACGTGCATTAGGGCATGGCTCTGCTTAGTGTACCTCCCATACCCCTAAACGTCGGCTAGGGTGGCTTTAGGAGCAAGAAATGACATCGCCATTACTCCCCTACAGTTGCTCGCACGCACGAGGTAGAAGATGACCAGCGAAAAGGCTCGGTGATTCACAGCCATTGGATGAGACACGGACGGCTGAGATAGAGGCACGCCTACGGGCTTTAAAACACAACGGGGAGATTGCGAGCCCTACGATTAGAAACGAACGGCTCGAGATAGCTCCACGTTGCAAACTCAATTTAGAACGGAGGAACACGCGGCTGGATCTTAATCCAACGGCTCGATTTAAGAATGCAACCGAGGGTCCGGTTGTTTCGGAGAATCTCAACGGTTGGATGGAGATCTAACGTTGAAATTCAAACTTGCAACGGAAAGTCCGGGGTTACACGCGGCGGCCGCGATTTAGATCCAACGGTGGAGATCCAACGCGCTTTAAAGCGGGCTCGATGCGCTTAGTTGATCGACCGAATCAATTTGCTCGAGCTCGAGTCCGACTCAACCCAAGTAAGAGTAAAACCAGGTTTGACTTCAAATAAGAACAGAGACTTTGAATGATTTATTTGAGGTAGCAAAATAACTCCAAAAATTATGAAATTTTTACAGGAGCTTGCTAACTCAGATATTAACCTTGTGTAAAATTTTCAGAGTTTTTATGCTGTGAATAAATCTCCAAAAATTCTGCAAGGCTCTGTTTTAATGTTTGACTCGAGAGTCAAACAGCTTGATCATTTCTAAAAATATTCAAACAATTTCTAAAAATTGTGAAATTTTTCAGAGGGGTCACATACCATCATAGAGACTTAGGAAAAATATTTCCAGAGGATGATCATAAGATTTGACAAGATTGTTTTTGAAATGTAAAGATTTGGATCAACTAGACTTGTGACAATGTATTTCCATAATTCCTTGTAAAAGAATTGATTGGCACAAAAGGAAATACATGATGTAAGAAAAAGTTTTAATTTCTACTGATTTTCTTACATTTGAAACACAAGCCCAAGATTGGGATGTTACAAAACCTCCCTCTTACAAGAATCTCACCGAGATTCCGCTTACTCGAGAAGAAGGATGGGTAATCTGCACGAAGACGATCCTCGCGCCCCAAGTTGCCTCATCTTCGAATGGTTTGACCATCGAACCTTAAGGAACTTGACGACACGGTTCCTTGTCCTCCGCTCGATTCTTCGAGAATACGAACAGATGTTCATGATAGGTCAAATTTTCTTGCACATCGAGATTTTCCAACGGAGTTTCCTCAATCGAACACGAGGCACTTCTTCAAGTGTGACACATGGAACACGCCGCACACCTCCGTTGAAGCCGGCAACTCCAATCAGATGCAACAGCCCCAATCCTCTCGATGATGCGATAAGGTCCAACATATCGAGGAGCTAACTTGCCCTTGATGCCAAAACGCTGATGGCCCTTCAAGGTGAGACCTTGAGATAAACAAAGTCATTGGGCTCAAAGCTCAACTCGACGACGACGATCCGCATAGCTCTTTTGCTCGGATCGCCACGCGCAAATGCTCACGAATCAACTGGACTCGCTCTCGGCCTCATTAATGGAATCGCCCAAGAACGACGCCACCGCTTCCGACCAGTTCAATGGGGTTCTACACTTCCTCCCATACAAGGCTTCAAACGGTGTCATGCCAAGACTAGCTTGAATCGTTGTTGTGGGAGAACTCGCAAATGGCGTGCACTTCTCCCACTTCTTTCCATAGGAAAGAACACAGTACCTGAGCATATCTTCCAACACTTGGTTGACTCTTCTCCGTCGACCATCGCTTGAGGATGATAAGTGAACCGAAAGAAAGACGTGTACCCATCGCCTTTGCGATTATGCCAAAAGCGAGAGGTGAAAGAGAACCACGACCGACACAATCGCTCGTGGCACACCATGCAAACATACAATGCGAGACACATAGAGATCCGCCACCGACTAACATCGAGATTGGTACGATCGCGTAAAATGTGCCACCTTTGTCAAGCGATCAATGACAACCCGGATAGCATCCTTCCCGGAGAAGTACGGGCGCATCGGTGATGAAGTCCATACCAACGGAATCCCACTTCCATTCGCATCGCAAAGGCTGAAGAAGGTCACCTGACGCCGATGTTCACCTTGACACGACAACATACGCCGCACTCCGCAGAACGAACCTAGCAATCTCGCTTCATGCGAGTCCACCGCATCTCGTCGAAGATCTTGATACATCTTGGTAGCTCCGTGATGGATAGACAAAGGGTAGTCATGGGCATCGCGAGAATCAAATCGCAATTCCATGACCTTCGAACCACCAATCGCTGTCCAAACCACACAACACCGCGCTCATCCTTAGAAAAGCACTTAGTCGGCCCATTCTTGATGTTCCGCTTGATTTGGATCACACCAACATCCGTCACGGGCAGCCTTGATTTGTTCTACCAAAGTCGGTTGCACAACCAAGGTAGCAAGAGAACCATGCTCAATCAATCCCAAATTAAGCCGCTGAAATTCTTCGAGAAGGTAGGTTGTTGCTCTGAAGTGACAAGGTATTGCAATACACCTTGCATCGAGTGCATCCGCAACAACATTAGCCTTGGCCTGATGATACTCGAATGCCCATATCATAATCCTTGATCAATTCCAACCATCTCCTCTCGCCTCGAGGTTCAGATTTGGTGGGTGAACAGATATTTCAAGCTCTTGTGATCAGAATACACCTCACAGCAAGTGTTACCAATGAGGTAATGCCTCCAAATTTTGAGTGCATGAACCACCGCCGCTAACTCCAAATCATGGGTAGGATAATTGAGTTCATGAGGCCTCAACTCGCCTCGATGCATAGGCCACAACCTTGCCTTCTTGCATAAGAACACAACCGAGTCTCCGCGAGAGGCATCACAATAAATATCAAAGCTCTTATGCACATCGTGGAGAACAAGCACCGGTGCCGACACAATCGCCTTTTGAGTTCTTGAAACTCAAATCACAAGCAGATGACCACACGAATTTCTTTTCTTTCTTGAGCAATTCGGTCATGGGCTTAGCAATTTTGGAGAAGTTCTCGATAAAGCGCAGTAGTAGCCCGCTAAACCAAGGAAACTCCTCACATCGGGATCGACTTGGGCTGCCCCAAGATAGAACATCGACCTTGCTAGGATCTATCATGACACCACTGCTGAAAGAACATGGCCCAAGAATGCCACTTCCTTCAACCGTAACTCGCACTTTAACTTGGCATACGGTGATGCTCACGCAGCTTTTCCCAATACAATCTGCAGATGCTCATCATGCTCTTCTTCACTCTTGGAGTAGATAAGAATGTCGCCGATGAAAACCACAACAAACTTATCCAAATACTCCATGAACACCGAGTTCATAAGATTCATGAACAAAGCTGGAGCATTGGTCAAACCGAAGACATGACGGTGTACTGCATGTGCCATAACGAGTAGTGAAAGTCGTCTTTGGAATATCCTCACTACGATTCGGACTTGATGGTAACCCAATCTCAAGTCAATCTTGGAGAACACACAAGCTCCGACCAATCGGTCAAAGAGATCATCAATACGAGGCAAAGGATATTTGTTTTTCACCGCACTTCATTCAATGGACGGTAATCAACACACATATGTGGTCTTGTCCTTCTTCTTCACAAAATAACCGACAACCCCACGGAGATGAGCTAGGACGGATGAAGCCTTTGCTTGAAGCTCACCCAATCTGCTTCTTCGCCTCCTCCAACTCATTAGGAGGCATTCTGCACGCGCCTTAGAAATTGGAGCTGCACGGCAGCAGCTCAATCACAAACTCCAAGTCTCGAATCGAGGCATACTGTGCAAATCTTCGGGAAGACATCTACAAAGTCACGCATCGTGGGCACATCTCGAATCTCCATGGTCGGCTTAGCTTCAAGGGCACAAAGATGTGACCCTCGCAAATGCGTGAAATCCCAATTTGCTCGCTGAGGATCGGTGAGAAAACCATCTTCCGCACAATCGATTTGTCCCAAGTGTTGGGACAACCAATCCATACCAAGAATCACATCTAGACGCGCCGACTCAAGTAAGATGAGATTCGCCAAGAATTCCACTCCTTCAATATTAATGGGAACGCCCCGACATTCTTGATCAGCTCTCATTTCCGCTCCCGGAGAGCGAATAAGCAAGGGGATCCCCAAAGGAACAAAGTGAAGGTCACAATCAGCAGCAAAAGATCTCGAAATAAAGGAATGCGATGCTCTAGAGTCAAACAGGACTGCAGCAGGACGATAACCAACAAGGAACGTACCCAACACAACGTCGGGTGCCTCCTGAGCCTCCTCAGCCGAGATGTGGTTGACTCGACCACTCCCGACACCCTGAGTCTTCTGGATTACCTTCCGTCGTGTGTGTGACCATTCCCGCGCCCTCCATTAGGATGAGGGGCTGCTCCAATCTCTCGAGGGCAAATCTAGCATAGTGGCCTTCTTGTTGCAGCGGCAGTAATATCACTGGGTTGGAGCGCACCGCCGCCGAGTCGCAGTGCACGTGGTCAAACACATCGCGCGGGGACGAGCAACCGCGCAGACGGCCTCGGGCGGTGGTGAAGCAAAGCACGAGCCTCGTGCGTGCCCAACACGGACGAGTGAGGCCGGCTGCGCGCACCGATGGGCCTCCCACTTGCGCTATGGACTCACCAGCGCTTTCGCTTGTGCTCGGCGATGATGGCCTTGTCAACCAAGGCTCGAAGTCAGCAAAGTCCACTATAGATAGCTTGTCCCGCAGCTCTCCTGACAAACCATCCATGAACTTCTCTCGCTTGGCCTCATCGAGGCCACCTCCCGAGCATAACGAGCCAAGTGGTTAAACTCGTGAAGATACTCCGAGACAGACTTGCGCCCCGCTAAGCGCAAGAAACTCCTTCTTCTTGAGCTTCATCAGCCATCGTATGTGGGTCCGACGAAAGCGAATCGAAACTCATCCCACGAGACAACGTGGCTCGCGGCTGCATGGCGCAGAAAGTTCTCCCACCAAGATAGTGCCGCACCCTCAAGTCGATGGGATGCAAAGAGTGCCCGCTCCGCCTCCCGGCATCGAGCGATATTGAGCTTCGCCAACAAGACGCAGCCAATCATCCGCCGAGTGGATCTCTGACGAGAGAAAGTAGGCGGTCGCAGACGGAGGAACTCCGCAAGCCCACCACGAGACGGTGGCCACCACCTCCATCTCCGGCGTTAGCGGAGCGGAGGTGTTCTCGCAATGACTTCCAAGATCCGGTCCGTCCATGCGATTCCGCCGACCGAGCGTAACCTCACCATGGTCTGAGGAGGAGGAAGCTCCTCATCTGAACCACCTACCGATCGTTATGGGTGGTTCTTGTCATCCTGTTCCACAAAAATAGGTTAAACACAACTCCGGAACAGGAGACAAAGAAAACAACTAACCACTAAACAAAACAACCTTTAAAAGCTCAAGTAACAACATAAAATTGCAGCAGGATCACAAAGATAACAACTGTAACAGCCCTAAACTTAGGGTTTGTATTTCAAATGTAAAATTTTGAGGAGAAATAAAAACTTTTGTTGTCTCATCAAATCATTTGGAAGTTTTCCAAATTTTCCCTAGCAATTTCCATTTTCTAGAATTGAATTCTTGTGAATGGAAATTGTGGTCAGCAAATTTTTATGCTTTCAAACTTGTGATCATCCTCTGAAATTATTTTTCCTGTCATCTTGATCATCCTATCTACCTCCCTGAATTATTTCACAATTTTTAGATTTTATTTGCTATTTCAAATGGCCAAGTCAAACCAGTTTGAAAATCTGGTCAAACCTCTGGGCAGCAGCTTGTGAATTTTCTTGGGAGCAATATAATGCATAAAAATTCCTAGAAAATTTACACAAGGATGTCCTCTCTCCCAGGAAGCTATCATAAAAATTTCGAAATTTTTGGAGCTCCGGAACTACCTCTAAAAATTCCTCAAACCTTCTCTGTCTTTTAAAATAAATTGAAAACACTGCCTCGGCCCGAACTCCAACTCAGCTCGAGTCCGACCCGCACCACTTGACTCGGTCGCACCGCCTAGTTGCACTGCGGCGAGCCGATGGCTGTCACCGTCCGATGAAGATCGAACGGTCCACGTTGCTTGTCTCGTCGACCGTCCGAATGCATACATCGATCTCGGCCGTCCGCTTTAGATCCAACGGCCGGTGTGATATCGATCGAGTCAAACCATTCCACCAGGCTGCACTGCACTCGCCTCGAGCCGCTTTGCCACCGCCGCGACGTGGGCCCCACCTGTCGTGTTCTTCTCGCCGACCCGATGCTTCACGGAGCTCGGCCGGCGATCGTGCGCGCATGCCACGCAGCGTCGCCGCCACGCCGGACGCGTGGTTCGCTTCCGGAGAATCGCCAGAGCTCACCTATCCCTTTAGGTCACCCATTCGCCCTCGCGCATTCTCGTGCTTTCCTCCGCTTCTTTGTCTCGCCGAGCGGGTCGAAAGGTAGCGCGCGCTTGAGCGCGACCGCACCACCGTGATCCACGCCGACGCCGCCCATTTTGCCCAACCCGGTCCTGAGTCCAGTGAATCACCGCAGGCGTGATCGCTGCCTCGCCTCCGCGATCTCGGTCCCGTGAGCTCGTTTGCGATCCGGTGAGTTTCTAGCTCGCCACCTAGTCCCTTAGGATCGCGACCGACGCACCGAAGTCTAACAGTGACTTCATTTTCATCTTTGGTGCATCGTTGCGCGCGTGCGACCAATTCTTCTCCAAGATCGGTTTTCCGCCGCGGAAATTCCGCCACTGACCTTCTTCGCCGGCGTTATCGTGTGCTTGCTCCCGGTGTTGAGGCGAAGCTTAAGCACACCTTCCGAGTCTTCTAGAGTCCGTGACGCCTTCTCCGCGGCGAGCCGTGTCTTCTTCTCCGCCTCCGCTTCGCCGCCACGCGATCCTCGTGTCCGCCACCGCCATCGTGTTCAAGATCTTCGCAACTCGTAGGTATCACTCACTCGCCCGTAAACTCTTTGGTTTGCTTGATCGCATGCCGCGCGCCGCCCCCCCCGCGTGCGTCGCGTGAGCCGCCATGAGTTTAGTTATCGCTAAACTTTGTTTAGTTAGGTCACCGACTTGTGGGCCTCTCTCGTTAATCGTGTTTAGAGAATCTTTAATCCAACCCGCTATTTGTTCTCCGAGTCGCCGCCATGTGGGTCCATGCCGCCGCTAGGTTGTGTAGCTCGTTATGCGCTTTCTCCGCTTGCAGCGATTTCTCGTGAGAGTATGTTAGGTTTGCACTTTGATAAGTCAAAGACGATTCTTAGAGTACGCCGACGCCACCGCTGGCGCCTGGTCAAGTTTGACCTAGTCGCCGCTTCGCGGGTCCGCCTGGGTGTCTAGGGCTAGTTGGTGTGGGTAGAAAAAGGATTAAATGCTTTAGTATTTCGTAATGTGTTTCTCACAGTCATAATTCATTTAAACTTAGAAAATTGTAACTAATTCAATTTTTCTCCAAATCACTTGAAACCAGTTCGTTAATTTTAATTTTAAATGTAATATTTACTAAAATTAGATTCAACCATGTTTCGTTATCTAGAATCTGGTTATTGAATAATTGGTGTATTATGTACTTTCCAATTTAGAAAATTCCTATCTTTCTCAATAATTGTCCAAATCTAATGAATCCAATTTTGTAAATTTTCATTTTTAGTGTACTATTTATCGAATAGATTTTAGATACTGTTTCGTTTCATGAAAAATTTGTTAAGCAATTAACTAGTGTTTTGATGTGTATTTAGCTTAGAAAATTCATGGAAAATTCTTAATAACTTAAAATGATTTGTTCTCTGTTTCTAAAATTTTGTTATATCATGCTTAGTTTGTCTGTGTGAGTTTGGTATGTTTTGTCGTTATTGTATGGTTGAGTTTTGTCGGTGTTTTTCGCCTTATTCGCCGTTATTTGTTCTATCGTTAGGCTTCGATATTTGCGCAATCCCGAGAGCGATCCTCTCGCAACAAAGTTGAGCATTCTCGAGCAAACAAAGCAAAAAAAGCAGCTTTGATCATGTTAATCCCAGATTTTAAAGTCTAATATTTTGTTTCAAATTGTATGTATGCATTGATTAATTTGTGTTAAATTGATTAGTTAAATCCGTAGTCGCATATCCTCGTAGACAAATTATTGATCTCTACTACCCGAGCCTAGGTTATTTGTCGTGATTAGAGGTCTGGATGATCTCTTGTCACTTAGTAGATCCGGGTCAAATTGCTTAGACATGCTTAGTATCGGTAGAAATGGGCGGTTATCGACTTAGTCGGAACCTTGATCACACGTAATTTTCTATAACTTTATATTTCAGCATTATCGCTTTGTCTAATTGCAAAACTAAAAATGAAAAACAAAATGATTTAGACGCGCACAATGGTAAGATTGGTGTGATCTTTGGGTGTGATCGAAAGGTGCCCAGTCAATTAAGGACCGAACATCTTGTGAGTTTTTGTTATCCATGCATTTTGGCGCATAACTACACTAGAGGGTATGGGACTCTCTTGACCTAGTACTTTGGCGTGTATTGGCCCGGTCGTAGGGGTCGCAGGAGGGATGGAGGTGGGAGCATGGTAGTTGTCCAAAAGCTTTATCCTCGAGTGGGTAGTTGTCTTTCGGCTTTACTCATGTAAGCGTATGGATTTCTATCCATACGAGCGCTCGTAGTTAATACACACATTGAAAAAGTCTCGAGGACTTAGCTGTGCCGGATACCTTCTAAGTGTGCTTCTGGCTTAAAGCAAGGTCCAAGTGTGGGTAGAGTGGTACACCCTGCAGGTTAAAAACTATTCGAATAGCCTCGTCTAGGTGATGGACACGCTTGGGTAAGTTTATCAAGAGTTAGACTACAACATTTAAATTAAAACTTGATGGGTGGTACGAATGGGATTCGTGTTATTGTTGTGGTGACTATTGGGATAGTCACTTCTAGGTTGTTTATCTTTCGCTTGGTTATTAATATCCTTATCTGTTATTTCAACATTAAAAACGAATTGCAAACTTGCCTTCAAATCGTATCATATTATTGCAAATGAAAATTGGCTTTATGCAAATGAAACATATGGCCTCTACCAAATAAGCTCGCATGTAGCTTATGAACAGTCCGCTAGTTCACACGTCTGCCTTGCGTGTACAAAGACAATCTTTGTACTCGTGTGCTTTGCTTAATGTTTTTGGTTGCACAGAAGAAGGTGAGCCCCATGGGCCTCACTTCGTGAGTCGTGGTTGCCGCTTTCGTGGACGACTAGACTTGGCGGTCCTGGCCGATGCCTTGTGGGTTGGAGGCACGCGATTGGCTTCGCTTATAGCCATCTTATGGCACTTTGCTTCGCTGCTCGCCTTGTTTATTTGTGTATCTTGGCCTGTCGGCCTTTGTCTGTAATAACTCCACTATTTGTTTATCTTCCGTTTGGTAGTGTGGTGTTTGGACTCTATGTTTGGAATGGAGTTGATGTCTAATTTTGTAACGAGGTGTGTATACTGCTTTCTGGGAAGTATACATATCTCGAGGATCAGTTTATTTGATTTGTGATGCTAGGACCAGGAGGTTGGTTAAGCATTACAAGCCAAATAAATTGGGGTCCTCACAAAAACCATCTTCCTGTTATGACTAACTCGTATGGAAAAACGAGTAATCAATTTTTCAGGAAGACAAATTCAGAATATTAACTTCATTCAAACAGCTAGAACAGGTGAGGTATTTACTAAAGAATGGTTAGACACTTAGCTATCTCATATCACTTCTTACCCTTTTATCCCCACAAGTTTTAGTGGAATTAATCTCTCATTTTCAGCACTTTTACTACCTAAATGCTAGCTGTCCAAATTTCGCTTGTCCGCATTTTCCCATTCAACTTTTTGGCCGAAATTTTGCAGCTTCCAGTAGCTCCTAATCTTCTCAAGACAGCCAACAATTTCATTTTATAACTCTCATGATTTACCCAAAACCAATTTACTCGGTTAACAACTATCTTTTGAAGGAAGGTGAGAGGAAAATTCAGCTTTCAAAGTCAGTTCAGAATGAGGTGAGATGAGCAAACTAAGATAGATGAGGAGTAAAATCTGAGAACTTACTTAAGATTTTCAGGAAAGCACCGATATTTGGAAAGTAAGTTTTCAAAATATACTAGGGACGACCAAGCTAGGGTTTCTATGGTCAAGATGGCTCGATACTAAGCTCTGTGGAGACCCCGGTTATTAAACTTGTAATACTTAACCTTCCACCGGTTCTAGTATCACAAATAGAATAATCTGCCTCGATGAACATGTGCCTCCTGTAACAAGCAGACACATACATCAATTCCAAGCATGCATCATTTCCATACAATGTAATATAACAAGTCTACCAAAAGACATACATAATATAAGTTATTACAACACACCACCGCCAAATGACAAAAGTATCAAATAAGTAAATGAAGCAAAAGTTGCCATAAGATGGCTTAAACCAAAAGACGACCGGTTAGCCACATAACACCACAGGGGCAACCGATCGCCGCCAAGCTAATCGCCTCAGAACCGCCACAAAGACAACTCACAAAAGTGAGGTCCATCTGACTCACTATCATCCTCTGCACAACGCAAGCAATGCAGTGAGTACAAAATGTACTGCAAGACTTACGAGTAGCAAGCCTATACATAGCTACATGAAAGTCTGTATTCAAAGGAATGTGGTTATATGGTTCTTGGACGCATAAAGCAAGTTTCATTTGCAATATTGTAATAAGTTGAACAAAGCAGTTTGTAAAATCTGTTTTTAAGCATTTAAATAACGGCAAGTAAGCATAAGTAACAAGTATCCACCTAGAAGTGACTTTCCCAAAGTCACCACATCATAGCATGAATCCTCGATTCATACCACCCAACAAGTTTTAATTTTAAAAATGGTTGTAGTCTAACTCTTGAAAAGCTTATCCAAGCGTGTCCATAACCTAGACGAGGCTATTCGAATAGTTTTAATCCTCAGGTGTACCAATGTACCCACACTTCGATCGCCTTTTCGCAAGCTATTAAGCACACTTCCTTTGGTATGTCAAGACGGCTGAGTCCTACGAACCCTTTCCAATGGAATATGCTAATCAAGAGACGACGTATGGGGTTAATCTTAGTGATCTGCCGACGAAATATGGATCACAAAGACCCATACGTGGAGCAACATACACCGCCCTGTGGGTGTTCTCCTCCTACAACGTGTCCATGTTGCATATAATCAAATATGCAACCCACCACGCGACTCATTAATTAACACAGCCCAAAGTACTCAGCTAAGAGAGGTCCCATATCCTCTAGTGTAGTTAGCACGCACGTAATGCTCTGATAAATGATACTCACAAGTAGTTCGGTCCTTAATTGACCCGGGCACCATTCCAATCACACCCAAAAGATCACACCATCTTACCATTGTGCCCAAGTCTAAATTGTTTTCATTTTCAGTTTTAGTTTTGCAATTTAGACATAGCACAAGGCTGAAATGTACACATAGTAATAGTTTGTGTGATCAAAGTTATCGACGAGTCGATAACCGCCATTTCTACCGATAGCTAGCATGGCTAAGCATAATGACACGTAAACTACTAAGTGACAAGGGTCCATCCAATAACCCAAAATCACAGCAAGTAACCTAGGCTTCAAGAGTAGAGGAATAAACATTTCCACCGATAATGCATCTAGTAGGCCAACTACCACAATAGTTTAAAACAACATAGCAATGCATACGTGAGAATTTGCAAACAATATATTAGACTTTGAAAATAGTAGGAACAATATGATCAAATGAATGCTACATCCGCTTGCTCGCTGAAGTGCGAGTCCGATGGTCGTGGCTCAATATCAAGATTAATAATATTATCTTCTGAACCTAACGCGAAAAGGCGATAAGCGAATAAGAACGAAGAACACCAAATAAAACTCCAACAGCAAAACACATCCAAAACTAATAAAATTCACACTACAGCTAGGGAACGGTCTAAGACAATGATAGGAACAAGAATTACGCAATTCGGACTAAGCATGCAAAAGATATGAGCAAAATTCTCTCTCTCAGCCTTAAAACAAACTAATTAATAATTAGCACTGTTCATGACGAAATTTTCTAGAGTGATCTAAGGTCTGAAATTTTTATAGCAGGTAGATTATGACATCCTAATAACAGCAAAGTTGGATTTACTAATTTTGGAGTTATACACATTTACTTATGATTTTTCTAAGTTGTAAATCTAATACAAATCATTTTACAGAATTATGAACATGCTCAAATCCTATTTTATATGAAAGTATACTAACAGACGAATTTAACAAAATTGGTTTTGCACAATTTGGATTTATACAGAAAAAGATATGCATTTTTCAAGAATAAAACTATTTCTGGAATATTCAAAATGACAGAAATCGAGTTATTCCTAGTTATACAATTTTCTGCTACTACAACATGCTTAAATCCATTTTTATAATAAACAAAAATGATAACATAATTTATTACAATTGGAATTAACTAAAAGCGTTAAAATGAATTAGTTATGAGTTTCTAAAGTTTTTACATCATTTTCAGTTGTTAAACAAATACTTACCGAAATACAGATAAACTAAATTAAAAGGAAACGACGTGGACAACTCCCAACCCTTGATCTAAAATCCTACGGCTCACGCCGCAAACAGCGCACGCGCCGAATCGAACGAGCTCACCGCTGGATCACGATCCAATCGCGCACACGCAGTGTATGCATTCTGACGGTGCGGTTGCATACACGATCTCACCGTTGATCGAAAGATCGACGGCCGAGAACGATCAAGGCATCCGAGGGTCCGAACGCACACAACGATCGTGGCACGATCTAAAAATGAATGGCTGATATTGATCGCAGCTTCAAAGGGAGATGCCGACATGTGGGACCGCATGTCGCTGACTTCAGTCACCACGCTACCGTTTAACCCACGTGCACAAAGGCACCCGCCCACTTGTCGATCGAGAGTGGCGGTAGACAGATTAATGCTTCTAATGATTACCAATAACTAGGCACTAATGAATACCGAGATTTGATTTTAACCCCGCCCACAAGTCACACTGCAGGTAAATTCGACAATGATTAAATGCCGACACATTAATTAACCAATGATTAACATTAATGATGTCGAATAATGCGGATTGAACCGTAGAGTGATTTATGATATTGACCCATCGTCGCTGGCTCAACGACAATGATTAAGACATAATTAATAACTAATGATTAGCAATTAATGTGTCCTAATCAAATGACTAAAACGGAGCTCGTCGCAAAAACCCGAACGATTTCAACGGCAATCGCCGCGACACCATGGCATGCGCGCCACCAAGAACCAAAATGGATTCGCAATAGCACAACGAAACTAATGGTAGCATTCTCACCGCGCGAAGGATTTGAACGCCGGCCAGCCGAAAACGAAAATGGGAGCTATCGCTAAACACGAAAATCGCGATGAGCTCCACCGCAAGCCTAGGATGCGTGCCAAAGCTTCTAAGGACTAATAAGAAGCTACCTCGTGGACTAGAAGCTCCAAAGATGGCCGAGGTGCTTGATCACTGGAAAGCTCACGGACTTGGAGAAGAAAACCGAGATAGATACCCCGAGCCAAATGAGTGATTCCAAAGCATCAAAATAGCTTCATTAAGGTCCATGGTTACATGAGCAAAGAATTGAAAATGGAGCACTCACTGAAATGAGGAAGAAGATGACCAATTCGCCGAATTTGAACAAACCCCAAATTGACAATTCCCGAGAATCAAATCCAAAATTAAGTGAGGGAAAATGTTCAAGGAAGTGAATAGATAAGGTTAGGGCAAAGAAACATGAAGGAGGACCACTGAACACCAAGAACACCAATGGAGCTCCACGGGTCAACAATGGCGATTTGCCATTTTTGAGGTGTTAAGCTCCAATATTGGGATCAAGCTTGATGGTGGTCTAAAGAAATACCAGAGGCATTGAGAGTGCTTATAAAGCCATGAAAGCATTAGGTTTGCACCACACATCTTTCGGCGGCAAACACAGAGCACAAGATGCGCCGACAAGGAAAAAGAGGTGTAGACGTGCATTAGGGCATGGCTCGGCTTAGTGTACCTCCCATACCCCTAAACGCTGGCTAGGTGGCTTTAGGAGCAAGAAATGACACCGCCATTACTCCCTACAGCTGCTCGCAGACGGTCGAGGTAGAAGACGACCAGCCAAAAGGCTCGGTGATTCACACTGCTGGATGAGACACGACGGTGAGATAGAGCCACGCCACGGCTTTAAAACACAACGGGAGATTGCGAGCCCTACGATTAGAAACGAACGGCTCAGATAGCTCCACGCTGCAAACTCAATTTACAACGGAGGAACACGCGCGCTGGATCTTAATCCAACGGCTCGCTTTAAGAATGCAACCGAGGGTCCGAAGGTTTCGAGAATCTCAACGTTGATGGAGATCTAACGGTTGAAATTCAAACTTGCAACCGAAAGTCCGAGGGTTACACGCGCGCGGCCGTGCGATTTAGATCCAACGTGGAGATCCAACGCGCTGCTTTAAAGCGGGCTGGTGCGCTTAGTTGATCGACCGAATCAATTTGCTCGAGCCCAGTCCACTCAACCAAGTAATGTAAAACCAGGTTTGACTTCAAATAAGAACAGAGACTTTGAATGATTTATTTGAGGTAGCAAAATAACTCCAAAATTATGAAATTTTTACAGGAGCTTGCTAACTCAGATATTAACCTTGTGTAAAATTTTCAGAGGTTTTTATGCTGTGAATAAATCTCCAAAAATTCTGCAAGGTTTGTTTTAATGTTTGATCGAGAGTCAAACAGCTTGATCGCTTCTAAAAATATTCAAACAATTTCTAAAAATTGTGAAATTTTTCAGAGGGGTCACATACCATCACAAAGACTTAGGAAAAATATTTCCAGAGGATGATCATAAGATTTGACAAGATTGTTTTTGAAATGTCAAGATTTGGATCAACTAGACTCGTGACAATGTATTTCCATAATTCCTTGTACAATAATTGATTGGCACAAAAGGAAATACATGATGTAAGAAAAAGTTTTAATTTCTACTGATTTTCTTACATTTGAAACACAAGCCCAAGATTGGGATGTTACAAAAGTGAAACCCAAAATTAAGTGAGGGGAAATGATTAGGGTATTAAGGAGTTGAAAAGGGTACAAGAATATTTGAAGAAGAACCACTGGAGCTTCATGATCCACAATGGAGCTCCACGGGTCAACAATGGTGATTTGGTGTTTTTGGTGTATTAAGCTCCAAAATGATGAAGGAGCTTTGGATGGTGTGAAGGAACACCAGGAAGGGGTTTTGGGACCTTATAAAGCTTGGAAAACTAGGGTTTGGCAAAAGGAGCCTCTGTGAGCTAAGTCCATGACACAACCATGGACCTAAAAGAAAATGATGGAGTCAGAGAGTACGGCCGCCTCTCGGCTAAAGCACCTACAAGAACTTAATGCCGACTCAGGAGACGTAATATCCCGATTCTCATTAGTGAGTGCAATAAGATTAGAGAAGGAATTAAGGGAATGAAAAGAGGAAAATTCAGAATTTAGAGCTAATTGGGCTTCCAAGCCAAAGTTAAGTGCAAGGGAAAATCAGCCCTTTGGCCCAAGGCCCATGGGGATCCGCCACCATCAAAAGGAGAGGAAACCTAATGTGTATCAGTAGCTACGTGATCCGCGCCACTGCTACAGAGCCTCCGCTTAGCCCTCGTTGTCGTCTTCTTCTTGCGACTTTCGCTAAGGAGAAGAAGAGGAGGACAAAGAAGAAAGGAAGGAGAGGGAGAAGATCTTCTTCGTAGGAGTTAATCTTCATCTTCCAGTGGTTCTATAGGGGTAACACAAGGCGTTCTTCGTTGTTCTATCCTTATTAGATGCGAATTCGATTAGATTGATTGAGTCGATTTGCTGCTGTCAGAAATTTAATTCTATCCAATGTGTTGCAGGGGCTGTTTCGACATCTTAGATGCCGAATCAAAAGTTTTGATCTCCTAGAGTTATTTAGATAATGTTCTTAGCTTTCGGTGGCCGCCTAGAACACCTGATTGCGACGTACGGATCAAGAGTTTTGATCATTTTAGTTTCTGCTGTCCAGAATTCTGACAAGAATTAGCAGTCACTGTAATTGTTAAAATATGACTTAGATAGAAGATAATTCAGAAGTCTTGCCCATAACAACTTTTGTACGTGATCGCATTAGCTTTCAGTATTGATAAATAACACCTCATTTGGATTTGTAGAACAAAAGTTATGCACGTTTTAAGTTGACTGTCCAAAACCCTAACGAGAATGAATTGTTGAATTGCCTTTTAATATATGATCAAGTTAATGGCAAATTCAGGGCTTTCACCCAACTAGGTTATTGTAGGCCTGGGTCTTGTCTTTTGATATTGATAAAGAACACTAAGATTGGGTTGGCCAATTAGAAGTTATGGCTTTTTTCGTGCTGCTGCCTGTATGTCGTGCAGTTCGACAGAGGGTGTTCATCGGTCTTTTGGGGCTTGGTACATTCAGAATTTGGGATTTCCATCAACTAGGTTGTTGTAGATAATCTTGTTACTTTTCAAACAAGCCTGAGTTTACATTTTTACGAATTTCAGATCAAAAGTTATGTCAATTTTAGTATTGCTTCCCATTATGATTTTCGGATGGAATGTAATTCAATTGGAGTAAAATTGTATAGTTAAACGTTGGGGTGTTGGGGTTTGTGTTGCGAGTAGTGTCTTAACATCGTGGTTCTTATTGATTAAACTAATGGTGTAGGAGGTGAGGCTCCTGGGTTAGCGGCATCGTCGTTGCCTCCTAACGCATCGCAACGCTAAAGGCAATTACTCTGACGTTGTATGAATTGTGTATGTTGGATGCTTGATGTTTGCACTGTGTTTTCATTTGATACGTGAGAAGTTCCGATGATTATGTTTCTTCCGTATGTGAAATTCATAAGTTCAAAGATGATGCTAGTCGTTGTTCATAAGTACATTCATGCATCCACGCTCAAGTTCCGCCCACGGAGTGGAACTCCAAGGAGTGGAGTCTAAAGTTACATCCATGTTCATGTTCCATCCACGGAGTGGAGTCTAAAGTCCCATCAATTCCAAGATGGGCATGTGAGTCCCACAATTCCAATGTGGGCGTTTGGACACCTGTATGAAACGTTCTTCATACGGTATCTTGATCCCCGTATTTCGATAAATACGGGCTTGAGTGAACACCGACGGGTGTGTCACTAGCTATACCGTATAAGCACGCAGCAGTCCATTCCTTTGATTATTTACATTCATCTCATACATTCATGAGTATTCAATTGCTGTATGTTCGTAAGTTGTGAAGAAGTTGTCTTGTTCATGATGGTTGTCTGTTCTTATTCATTGTACTTGCTGAATCTTTGGCTCACTCTTGCTTTGATGTCTTTTAGGTACAATTGGCAAGAACGACATGCATGGGAGGGAGTAGTTGTTTGATGCACTCACTACCACTCACCCTAAAGGCGTCTACCATTTAGTCTTTACTTTAATAATTAGCAAACTGTTTGAGAGTCGCGTATGATTGGTTAAATGTTTCGGTTTAATTGTAATAAGGAGAATGAAAATTTTTGATTATGCTCATTAGACTATATTCCATGCTTGAATGATCTTGGATATTGAGATTATTGTTAATTGATATAATTAATTGTTGGAACCTCGGTATAGCTAACTATACAAAGGAGGTTCTGTTGAAAAATTTGGTAAAGAGTGTTAGTAGTATTTGTTTTAATTTAATTTGAGTAACATTCTAGGCTCAATGCTGAGCTAGGGTGTTACAGTTGGTATCAGAGCGGGATTTAGGTCCGTGGTTAATAGAAAAAAATATTAAATTGACACACTGTGCACAGTAGGTGGGGTTTGGAATTACATTGCTTCCGCATTATCTGTTGTTATGTTTCGTTTGTCGAGCAATTGTTGAATTGCTTTTGTACTATCTTTCTTGCTGTTAATCTATGATATGATATGTTATGATATTCTATATCTATGAATCTATTCTACGATTGCCATGAGATGATCATGTATAATCATATTTGATTATATTGTTTATGCGTGTCGATAATGGTTGTTAAGAAGTGAAGGCCGTGGTTGTGGCCTTGGACTTTGTCAGGTTATATGTGAGGACCCCAATTTATTTGGCTTGTAATGCTTAGCTAACCACCTGGCCCTAGCTTCACAAATCAAATAAACCGAGCCTCGAGATATGTATGCTCCCCAGAATGCAGTATACACACCCCACCACAAAATTATGCATCAACTCCATTCCAGACATAGAGTCCAAACATTACACTACAAACGGAAGGTAAACAACAGTAGGGTTATTACAGACAATAGCCGACCGGCCAAAAGATACAAAAAGACCAGAAGAACAACAATGAAGCAAAAGTGCCATAAGATGGCTATAAACAAAGCCAATCGCGTGCCTTCAACCCACAAGGCATCCGACCGACCGCCAAGCCTAGTCGTCGTGACAAGCGGCAAAAGAACTCACGTAAGTGAGGCCCTTGGGGCTCACCTTCTTCCTCCGCAACAAAACAATAAGCAAAGCATCCGAGTACAAAGATTGTCTTTGTACCCGCAAGACTGACGTGTGAACTAGCAGACCTGTTCATAGGCTACATGCAGGCTTATTTGGTGGAGGCCATATGTTTCATTTGCACAAAGCAAGATTTGTTTGCAATAATGTAATACAGTTTAAAGGCAAGTTTGCAATTCATTTTTAATGTTGAAATACAGTAAAGGTAATAATAACAAAAGAGTAAAGATAAACAACCTAGAAGTGACTATCCCAATAGTCACCACAACAATAGCACGAATCCCGGATTCGTACCACCCTGCAAGTTTTAATTTAAAAGGTTGTAGTCTAACTCTTGAAAAGATTACCCAAGCGTGTCCATCACCTAGGACGAGGCTATTCGAATAGTTTTTAACCTGCAGGGTGTACCAATGTACCCACACTTCAGATCGCTTTGCCAAGCACACTCCAAGGTATGCCGCACAACCTAAGTCCTACGAGACTTTTTCCAATATTGTGTATTAACTACGAGCCGTCGTATGGATAGAAATCCATACGCTTGCATGGTAAAGCCGAAAAGACAACTACCTTTATGGGTAAAGCTGACAACTACCATGCTCCCAACACCATCCCTCCGCGACCTCCCGCGACCTGAGCCAATACACGCCAAAGTACTAGGTCAAGGGAGGTCCCATATACTCTAGTGTGGTTAGCACGCTAAATGCCTGGATAATGTGTACTCACAAGATGTTCGGTCCTTAATTGACTTGCACCTTTCCAATACACCCAACAGATCACACCAACATACCGTTGTGCCCAAGTCTAAATCATTTTGTTTTTATTTTTAGTTTTCACAATTAAACATAGCAAGAATGCTGAAACATAAAGTTATAGTAATTTTTGTGTGATCAAGGTTACCGACTAAAGTCGATAACCGCCAGCTTCTACCGATAGCTAAGCATGTCAAAGCAAATTGACCGGATCTACTAAGTGACAAGAGTTCATCCAATGATCGTAATCACAAAGAATTACCTAGGCTCAGGTAGTAGAGATCAATGTTTTGTCTACAGGATATGCAGCTACGGATTTAACTAATCAATTTAACACAAATTAAGCAATGCATACATACGGCTGAAACAAAATATTAGACTTTAAAATACTGGGATTATCATGATCAAATCGCTTGTTCGGGCCATTGCTCGAATCGTTGAACTCGCTGCAGGATCGCTCGTGGTTACCGCAAATGTCGGCTTCAATGATTGAACAAATAACAATAATAAGAACGAATAACAACGACAAAACTCAAACATACACAACATCAAAACATTCCAAGCTTTACACAGCAGCCTAAACATGTTCTAACACATTTTTAGAAACAGGGAAATAATTATTTCAAGTGGTGATGAATTTTCTAGCAATTTCCTAAGCTAACATACACATTAAAGCACTTAGTTAATTACTTAACAAATTTTCATGAACAGAAACAGTATCTAAAATCTATCCTGATAATTAGTGCACTAAAAATGGAAATTTACAGAATTGGATTTACTGGATTTGGACAATTATTGAAAAAGATATGAATTTTCTAATTTTGTAAAATGCATAATACATCATTTAATCATTTAACAGATTTTTGCTAACAGAGACAAGATTGAAACTAATTTTATTAAATAATACATTTAAAATGAAAATTATCAGCACTGGTTTCATGCGATTTGGAGATAAATTGAATTAGTTATACATTTTCTAAGTTTAATTGAATTAATAGTGCAACAGAAAAGCATTTCAGAAATCAATAAAGCATTAAAACCTTTTTACACCCACAGCTGGCTAGCCGTAGACGCTGACAGATGGGCCCGGCGAACGCTGACCAGACAACACCACCAAGATAAGGTGACGCGAAGGCGATTCAAAGAATACGCCTTCACTTTAACGTAACGCAATCCTCCAACACATGCCCGCATAAAATACGCTCCCGACAGAAAACGATAACGAAATTTACACAATCCTAAACTGACAGCATGGACCCACATGGCAGCGACACAGAGTATAATAGAACGGTTGGATTAACTGATTTCCTAAACGCGATTAATCAGAGAGGGCCCACATGGCATACACACAACTAACAGAGATTAGCGCTTAAGCTAACGCCACCGGCGCTCACCGCGCCAAGACGGGACGGCGACGCGTCGCAGCAACTGATCAAGCAAACCAAAGAGTTATGGGCGAAGCTGGTGTTACCTTCAGTTCGCGAAGATCTTGCGAACACGATGGCGTGACGCGACTCGAGGATGCCGGCGCGAGTCGGGCGCGAACGGAGGCGGAGAAGAAGACACGGCCGCGCGGAGAAGGCGACATGCACTTCTAGAAGACTCGAAGGTGTGCTTAAGCCACCAACACCAGGAGCAATAAGCACACGATAACGCCGATGAAGAGGGCCCGAGACGGCGGAATTGCCACAAGCCGCGAAACCGAGCTTGAGGAGAATTGGTCGACGCCTCAATGATGCACCAAAGACGAAACAAGCCCACCGTTAGACTCGGTGGAGGATTGCGATCACGAGGACCAAGTGCCGAGGCTAGAGACTCACCAGATCGCAAACGAGCTCACGGAGCCGAGAGCGCCGGAGGCGGAGACGACGATACCACCCCTGGTGATTCACTGGACGCCAAGGACCCGGGCTGGGCAAAATGGAGACGGCGCGAGCGTGGATCACGGTGGTGCGGTCGCGGCTGGCGGCGGCGCTAACACGGCGGCCGTTTTCGGTTCTTCTCCTACGAAACCAAGAAATGGGCAGAGAAGGCACGAATGGGGTAGAGAAGAAATGAATGAGCTCGGTGGGTAGATGAGACCCCGGCGATGCTTTGGAGGTGGACACGCGGGCAATAGGTGGCAGCGACGAGGTACGTGGCGAGCATGCGCGCGCGGCCGCGAGCTCCGGTGAGACGCGGAGAAGGCGAGGAAGAACTCGGTGGGGCCCGCACGCCGCTGATAGGAGCGGCGGCACGAGCCGTAGTCAAGCGCGGCGTGAATAGCTGGTCCGACTCGATCAAGAGAATACCGACCGCTGGATTTAAAACGACGGTCGAGCTCGGCAAGCATTCTGACAGGTCGACAGACAAACAATGTGGACCGCTCGATCCGATCGGCGGTTGGCAACGATCGGCGCGCGGGTGCAGCTAGGCGGTGCGACCGAGTCAAGTGGCGCGGTCGGACTCGAGCTCGAGTTGGGTTCGAGCCCGATAAACGTTGATTTCGATTTGATTTCAAAAGGCTGAGCGGGTTTGGGGAATTTTAGAGATAGCTCCTGAGCTCCAAAAATTCTGAAATTTTTATGGAGCTTACAGGGACAGAGGAAAACGTTTTGAAATTTTTCCAGGAATTTTCATGCACTAGATTTCTCCCAAGAAAATTCACAAGCAGCTGTCCAGAGGTTTGACCAGATTTCAAATCTGGTTTGACTTGACCATTTGAAATAGCAACCAAAATCTAAAAATTGTGAAATTTTTCAGAGAGGTAGCTAGGATGATCAAGATGATAGGAAAAATATTTGAAGAGGATGATCACAAGTTTAAGGTCAAGAATTTGTTGGCAACAATTTCCATTCACAAGAATTAAACCTTAGAAAATGGAATTTGTTTAGGGAAAATTTGGAAAACTTCCAAATGATTTCATGAGGCATCAAAAGTTTTTATTTCTCCTCATAATTTACATTTGAAATACAAACCCTAACTTAGGGTGTTACATTATACCACCGCTCGTGGTAGACGAATAGAGTAGTTACCCCGAATACCCTAGTTGCAGGAGTTGAGCGTGAGCTGCTTTAGAAAGTTGTTTTATTTCTTGACCTCAAATCTTGGCAAATTATTATTCTGTGGTGGGTGATAAATTTCTCTTGGGTTCGTGGTTCATGGTAGTTGTTGTGTTTCAATGGTCTCTAATGGCTCTCTGAAACAATTATTATTTTCCGACTGTTGAGTTGTTTTTACTACTTGTGATCCTTGTCAATTAGCAATATTGATAATTCCATGGTTGTTCCTTTTTTATCATGAGAAAAGAATGACTCATTTATTTGTTTGATAGTTTGAGTAATGAGAGCTTTATGTTACAAGATTTTTAACATGAGAAAGCATTGGCTCTATGTATTTCTTTTGGATTATTGCGAGTGTTGAAGTTTAAAGCCTCTCTTTTCTGATAAAAACTGTTAAAATCCTTTTGTGATGCCTTGTTATGGATAAGTCAGAGTTGATAATCGAATAACTTGATATGGTATGGGTATCAAGTTGAGTCATGGTGTGGTGCATAATTAAAATTAGTTAGTAACATTGGAAGTGAAATTGATTAAGTTGATATTGTCTTCTACTAGTTTTTGATGAATTGTATGTATGGGTAGTGACTGAGAGTATGTCTATACCTTTTTGGAGTCAAAAGAGATATTAAGGAATATGAAACGCTGATGAATTAGTCTGGTCATTAAAATTGTTTAGGTTGCTAAATTGGTTGGGTTCTTTTGTTCCAATGGATTAATTTAAATGTGTGAAAAAGGAAACTAGAGGAAAATCTAGATTTACATATTCCTTAGTATGATTAAATATTGGAATTGTGTACAATCGGTTGAAGGGGTTGAATATCGGTGGATCTAGAATTTATGGGAGGAGTTTTATATAGTTCCGCTATTTAGAATGACACAATGAATTTGGTTGTAGTGTTATTGAGACTTTTGATCGATAGAAAATTTCGATTTTTGAAGTTTTAGTGTATGTTTGTCGAAATCCAAATATGAGGAGGAACAGTTGAATATGTGTGTAAATATCCATGTGATTTGGGAAGGAATGTAGATAGCAATTAGATTTCATAATGAAGCCAGTTGATAACAACAATGGTTGGAGTATAACTGTTGTGTGTTGAAGTTTGATGTTGAACATCACTAAAAGTTGAATTGATATGAAATAATAGGTGGCTTATGCCACATGATCGTGAAATCATCGGATGATAATGTGTCCTTGATGAAAGGGTTTTAGTAGGACCTTTTCAATTATGTAGTAGACCCTTCTAATCTTAAGAGGTTGATGTCGAGTTGTATGGTTTTGGTATACTCTAGTTTTGAAGATGAGATGAAAAAGTAGTATGGAACAATTTAGTGAAACTTGGGGACTTTCTAAAGGAATAATTGATGATAAAGATTCGTGTTCGTGAGTGTATTATTCTTGATGTTAGTAAGATTATCCGCAAGAGTTTGTGACTTGTGTGTGTGGTGATGATTCTTTTAGAAATAAAGTAATTTGCTGTCTTTCGTAATTTTGGTTTAGTAAAAGTGTTTCAAGTTTTGCATTTGTGATCATTTGGACCTCTTGAGTTATGTGGTGATTGAGTTTGTTTGAGCAAAGTGATATGTTGATGATTTGATTGGTTCTTAAGGGGTTCCGTGATTTGGGTTTTAAGAGCTTATCCGATTTAAGTCGCAAAGTGGTGTAGTAAACAAGCAAATAACTTTCCTTGATAAAGGAATGAGTGAAGTATAAGTATTTGATATTTAAATCGTTTCACAACTTGCAGTTTATTTGAGTGTGCTTAAACCTTATGGATTCGTTCCATAAGAGTTTATCAATTTTCAAATGCAATACATTCTTCTTATTTGGGTTTGACCTTCCCTTCGTATGGACTTGTGCCCTCAATCGTTGGTTTTTTCCTTTGTTGTCCGAGTTCTTTGCCAAACCGACTAATCTCTTGGTCCTCTGTTCACTGCGAGTGGTAAATATTTTTCTATGTGGTGAAAATTATTTTCATTTGTTTTTCTTCTAAGTAAGGATTCATCAAGTCATTTCACAAGGGTCTTTCGAAGTGTTTATTCAATGTGATTGTGAGACCTTAGGTTGTAAGTTATTCGAGGAGCTTTGAAGGATGAATTGATTTCGTGCATAATTCTTGGAGAAAATTTTGTTTATACCGAATGTGTTCCCTTGAGGCTAAACTGATTGCATTATTGCAACCATTAAAACCTATGGAGATTTGTGATCCAAGATCCTTTGTTCAATTTGGGTGGAACATTAGAATTTTCGAAATGATGGGAATCTTGATCAATGTATTAGAGTGTCGCGATTGAGTATCTTGCATGATTGTGTAGTTAAATTATGATGGTGTTATAATGAGAGTAAGATTATAGAAGTGATCGATCATAAAGCGATTTTGAGATAGCCGAGATTGTTGGATTATTGTCGAAATGACTTGGACTCGTAAGTAACTCTTTAAGAGTTAGAATCTTTATAAGGATAATTGGATCGAGAAAATGTTTTCGTGTTGTTGTTAATGCGCGAGTATGTTTGGATTGTGAGAATTTTAGGATTTAACTGAGGTTTCCTATCTTCTATATGTGAAGTTCATTGTAGGAGTCTTGGAGTTTAAATTTGGGCTTCAGATTTTATGCTAGGACTTTGTGACGCCCAATGATTATGTGTAGATGAAGTAGAATATGGGTGGATTTGAAGGTGGGATGATCATTAATACCACCTTCCGATGTAGTACATGAGAATATGTGAAGTGAACACTGAGTTGTTCATCCTTAAATGATTGATGTAATGTGATTACGTGTGAAGATCTATTTTGGGATGCATCAGAAGTCATCGATCAAAATAATTCTGTCAGTAGAGGAGTTGACTAGAGTATTGTTTCGGTAGGGTCGATAGAGCCTCCCTACAGAGGTGTGGATGATGTTTTTCGGTTTGAGCATAGCGTTGAGAATGCCAGGTTAAGAGAGATGGATTAGTGTGTTATGCGAAGAATCGGGATACCAAAAAAAAAAGTTGAGATAAATTTTATTTCTAAAAGAGAAATTGAGAAAGAATATTTCTCGAAAGTAATCAAATGCTCTCTTCATTCTCATTTGATCTATGTGTTTATGACTGATGTCTTCTGTAAATTGAGTTGGCGCTATGATGGCATGGGTAGTTCTTTTCAGTTAAAAAAAAATTTCAGGTTGGGCATTCGAGTGATTTCTCATTTGGCTTTCGTGGTATTCATTTGCAAATTTTCTAATTAGAAAGTGGAATGGTTTTCGTGATGAATCTTCAATTTTGGTTTTGACTCTTTTGGTGGAGATTTGGCATTACGTGGTTGCGATGAGAACTCTTTATTTTCGCTGGATTCTCTTTTAAAACAGTTGTTTAAAGAACGAGTTGTGTTGTGCATTCTTGTTTAAAGGAGGTGCTCCTTATTAGATGAAGAGTTCAATTTTGAGCTTATCGTGTGCTTTCGCATCAAAGGAAGTTGGCCCTGTACATTCTGCTCGATTCGGCGATTATGTGGGGTTAGGAGTTGACATATCGCTAGGACCGTCTCGAGGTTCATATGTGGAGTACGTAACATCTTGTAAATTCTGGTGCTGAGTGATTACCTGGGAGATCCAGAGTGTTCAAGTTTCGTTAGAACCATTGAACAGCGAGTAAGACCCCACGTCCGAGTCTCGTTTGGAGCGTAGGCCGGAGATGTCAAACGAGCATTGAGGCACAAAACGCTGGTATCCGCTCGAGGTGTCGTGGTCGCAACAAAGATGAGCGAGAAGCGACTTGGGAGTTGGAGTCTCACATGCGCAAGTGTTGTCAGAGTTGTTCACGTTGAGACGTGTTATTTGTTGTTGTTCTTTTCGCTTTTAGTGTTCTTCGAGTAGATTATGAGAGTAGAATTGGGTCGAATTCTTTTAAGGGGGTAGAATGTAATATCCTGATTCTCATTAGTGAGTGCAATAAGATTAGAGAAGGAATTAAGGGAATGAAAAGAGAAAAAATTCAGAATTTAGAGCTAATTGGGCTTCCAAACAAAAGTTAAGTGACAAGGGAAAATCAGCCCTTTTGGCCCATGGCCCATAGGGGATCTAGCCACCATCAAAAGGAGAGGAAACCCTAACGTGTATTGTAGCTACAGTACCCATGCCGCTTGTAACATCCCAATTTTGGGCTTGTGTTAAAACTTTTTCTTACATCTTGTATTTCCTGTATGCTTTGGACAATTGTTGTAAAGAGATTATGGGAATACAAAGATCACAAGTCATTTCGACCACATCTTATTCTTCTTAATCATCCTTGTTCCATCTTGTGATAATCTCCTGAAATATTTTTCCTAAATTCTTGGGTTGGTATGTGACTCCTCTGAAAAGTTTCACAATTTTTAGAAAATGTTTGAATATTTTTGGAGGTCAGTCAAACCAATTCAAAATCTGGTCAAACCTTGACCAGTGCCTTGTTAAATTTTTTGGAGGAAAATCCACAGCCCCAAAGCCTCTGAAAATTTTATGCTAGGTCCTCGTTTGAGCTAGCAAGCTCCTGTAAAAATTTCATAATTTTTGGAGTCGGTTTGCTGCCTCAAACAATCCTCCAAGGAGCAGCTTCCAAAACCAGAAAAACTAAATCGTTGAGTCGACTGGCTCGACCGAGCCCAACTCAACCGACTTGGTTGGACCATGTCGCCGCCGCCGCACTCCGAGCTCGATCTCGGCGCGCCGTTCTAGCCGTTGGATTTCCATCCACCGCTCACGACCTCCCATCGACCGAGGACCTCTTGAGCGCCTCGCCGCCTCTGGGTGGTCCAAGCCACCGATCTCCATCTAGCGGTCACGACCTCCCGTGACCTCCTCACCCGCGCCACGACCTCCCACTCGGCGATTCTCGGACGTCCAGACCTCCCGAGCACATCCGGGACGTCCAGGACCTCTCCTTCGGCTCTGTTCTTCTTCCTCTAGACCTCCCGAGGTCCGGTCATCATGGCTTTCCAAGACCCATGCGTGTGTCGAGACAGAGCGGTTGGGAGCAGTGGGTCTGTCACTTTTTGGTCCTTCCCAACGCCTCTTTCGCCATGCATTAAATGTGTCAGGAGCCAAGCCCTAGAAGTCTTCCCCTACCTACCTACCCTTGTCAAATCCAATACCCATGGCAGGGCATGGCTCATGCTCATGAGAGGCTTCGCCCTAGCCCTTGCCAAGCTCCTGTGCTATACATAGCCCGAGGCCTTCCTCTCCTTCTCCTTCTTCGTTCTTGGTTGGGTTTGGCTCCCGGGCTGAGCTGATTCCCAAACTCAAACACCTAGCACACACCCTCTCTCGCCACCATTGTCGGTCTTGGAGCTCTTTGAAGGCCTCGAGCTCCAGTGGTTCCATTGGTTCCTTTCTCTTCCTCTCGTCCTCTCTGGTCGCCTAGGACCCTCCCTAACCTCTCGGTTTGCTCTCCCGTGGTTGACCACTTATGGAGATCCCGATTCTACCGAGGAGCACCTCCTTCTTCCTCGACTCCGGTGATCTACTCCGCCGCGGCACTCCTCCGACTCCTCCGACCACTCCTGCCTCGGTGAGTTCATTTTAGTCCCTTAGAGCTTGAGGTCTAGCTAGCATAGCTCGAAGCGCCGTTCGCCGCTGCTGGATTTTGCCGAAAGCTTGTCCTCCGCCATTCTCGGCTCACGGCGAAGGCCGTCGCCGCCGCCGAGAGTGCCTCCGCTAGGCCCGCGACACTATTGCGAGTTTATTGGTGCCCTTGGTCGGCGCCGGCAAGGTCCCCATCGCCGCGGTGAGCTCGCTTAGGTGCTCGGGCGTTTTGCCGTGTCGCATTTCGGACAGATCTCGTGATGCAATGATTGGCATTAATGTTGTCTAAGGTCGCTCATTAATGCGCCTTGCCGCATAACACGCGTGCCTTCTAAAGCCCCGACCTCCTGTGTGTATTCATAGCCGTTAAGACCACCCTGTGTTAGATTCGTGCCGAGGTGGGTTTCGCGAAAGTTCTAAGTCCTAGGACCTCTTTGGGTCGATCTTAACCGCTGAGGACCACCCGAGATTAGATCTCGACCTTTAGATCTTTCCCAGTAAAGCCCTTATCGCACTAGGACCTCCCGGTTAGATCCTAGCCGTTTTAGACCTCTTGAACTCCATCCGAGCCACTAGGACCACTCGCAAGAAAAAGACCTCCTCGGGTCATTTTTGTAAAACCACCTTCGACCTCCCGAGGTCCTCGTTGAAAAGACTCCTCGTGGTCCTCTTTGCAAAGAGCACCCCTGGTCCTTGTTAGAAAACCCTCGGGACCTCCCCATCTTGATCTTAGCCGTCGCGACTCTCCCCGCTTTAGATCGGAGCGTTGGATTTTATTTGTAAAATCTTTAGTCACACGACTCTCCTCGCTGCTCTGGACCGCTCAAGACCTCCCTAGGTCTAATCTGAACCGTCCGCATCCTCCCGATAAAACACTATCGCTAGGACCTCCCGAGAAGATCTTGGTCATCCAAGACCTCCTCGTGTCAATCCCACCGATCAAGACCTCCTCCGAGATCCCGACCGCCTAGGACCTCCTCCTTGATCGTGAGCGTTAGGACCTCCTCCTCCGGTCTAAACTGCTAGATTTAGATCTAACTGTTAGACCTCCTTCGGATTTAAAGCCTTTGGACCTCCCTAGTGCTCGTGACCACGATCTCGATCCGACGGTCACGACTCCGTTAGGGCGTGAGACCTCCTTGCGGCGCTGTGCACGTGACCGTCGTGATCGTTGGATCAGATCTCAACGATCCGCACTCCCAGGCGGGAGGAGGTCTTGTGCGCTGCCAGGCGTCGAGGCTCAGAGTCGCCGCACCTTGATCTAACGGCCCACGACCTCTCCTTGTCTTCCATTCGTTTGGACCTCCCGAGAGCTCAAAGTTTCCTAAGTCTTTTGCCGTTTCAAATTTCAAAAGTGCATAACTTTGTCATTTTAACTCCTTTTGAATGATTCCAGGTTGCTGTAGCTTTGTTATAGTATGAACTTTAATCTGAGAATGAAATTAGGCCCTGTGTTGTAGCAGAAAATGATTTAAATAGCATGAGCTTGTTTAATGAAAAATGAGGTCTAGAAATTCATGAAAAATTTGTAAACCACATAACTTCCTCTCTGTAGTTGCAAAGTGAGCAAACTCAACCTGGTAAATTTGGCCTATAGACATGCTTTAAATTGATCTAGGCTTTGTCTTTATTCATGTTCCTGAGAAATGATATATGCTAGTTGTAGAACTTAGAAAATCATAACTAAATCATCTTAACTCCAAATGACCTAAAATTTTATATGGGTTACCACTATACCAGTAGGTAGCTACCATAAAATTTCAGCTTCAAAATCTTTCTAGAAAATATTTTTGCTACAAAGCTAATTATGGCCGAAAATGAGTTTTTAAGTAATATCTTTGCGCCACAAATCCAAATTAGGTTTTTCCAGTTTCTATGTCTTGGTATATTTGTATTCTACCTTGTGTATAAATTTCGTTGTATTTGGATAATTTTGCTTGCTCTTTTGTTTAAGTGTTGCTAGTCTTATTGGTTGTTCTTGGTTCTTTTGCCTTTTCGCTTTGGATTCGACATTTGCGGTAACCCCGAGAACGACCCTCCGCAACAAATTGAGCAACAAAGCAAAAGCAAGCGCTTTGATCATGTTAATCCCAGTATTTTAAGTATTTATGTTGATTACAAATTCTATGTATGCATTGCTACTTTGTTTTAATAGTTGGCCTAGTAGATGCATTTCCTTAGCAAATGATTATCCTCTACTACCATGAGCCTAGGTTACTTGCTGTGATTTAGAGTTCGTGGATGGGCTCTTGTCACTTAGTAGTTGCGAATTAATTGCTTAGCCATGCCTAGCTTCGGTAGAAATGGGCGGTTATCGACTTGTCGATAACCTTGATCACACAAAACTTATTATGATTTATGATTTCCACCTTGTGCCATGTCTACTTATGAAAACTAAAACTAAAAACAAAATGATTTAGACTTGGGCACAATGGTAAGATGGTGTGATTGTGGGGTGGATCGAATGGTGCCCTGTCAACAAGGACCGAACATCTTGTTACACTAAACCAAGCATTTTAGCGCTAACCACATTAGAGGGTATGGGACCTCTTGACTTAGTACTTTGGCGTGTATTGGCCCGAGTCGCAGGAGTCGCAGGAGGGATGGTGTTGGGAGCATTGTAGTGTCCGAAAGACTTCACCCGTGATGGGATTTGTTGTCTTTCGCTTGCAATGTAAGCGTATGGTGTTTCTACCCATACGAGCGGCTCGTAGTTAATACACAAGATTGGAAATGTCTCAGAGGACTTAGCCGTACAAAGATACCTTCTGTAGTGTGCTTGTGGCTTGAAGGCGGTCTCAAGTGTGGGTACATTGGTACACCCTCGCAGGTTAAAACTATTCGAATAGCCTCGCCCTAGGTTATGGACACGCTGGCAAGGTCTTTCAAGAGTTAGACTACAACCTTTTAAACTAAAACTTGATGGGTGGTACGAATCAGTGATTCGTGCTATGTTGTGGTGGCTATTGGGATAGTCACTTCAGTGGTTACTTGTATGTACCTTTACTTATCTGTTACTTTGATAACAAAACAGATTTGCAAACTTGCTTTTGAAATATATTACATTATTGCAAATAAAGTTGGCTTCATGCAAATGAGACATACAACCTCCACCTAAATAAGCTTGCATGTAGTTTATGAATAGGTCCGCTATTCCACACGTCGCCTTGCAAGACAATCTTTGTACTCGATGCTATGCTTAATTGTTTTGTTGCAGAGGAAGAAGGTGAGCCCGAGGGCCTCACTTTATGAGCTGTGTTGTGGTAGTTTATGGGCGACTAGCTTGGCGGCCCTGGCCGGTTTGCCTTGTGGGTGTGTGGCTAACCTGGTCGACTTTTGTTCCAGACCATCTTATGGCACTTTTGCTTCATTGTCATTCTTGTATATTGTTCTATTTGGCGGTCGGCTCTCTTTGTAATAACTTTACTTTATGTATGTCGTTGTTGAACTTAGTGATGTATGTGTATGGAATTGATGTGTAATTTTGTGATGATGTACATATGCTGCAATCTTGGGAAGCATATGTCCATCGAGGCTTAGAATGTTTAATTAGTAACGCTAGAACCATTTGGAGGTTAAGTGTTACTAGTTAAATATTCCGGTCCTCACACGCGCTACAGAACCCGCGCTTACAAGAGCCTCCGCTTAGCCTCAGTTGCCGCTTCTTCTTGCGTGCTTTCGGCTACGGGAGAAGAAGAGGAGGACAAAGAAGAAAGGAAGGAGCGGGAGAAGATCTTCTTCGTAGGAGTTGATCTTCATCTTCCAGTGGTTCTATAAGGGTAACACAAGGCGTTCTTCGTTGTTATATCCTTATTAGATGCGAATTCGATTAGATTGATTGAGTCGATTTGCTGCTGTCAGAAATTTAATTCTGTCCAGTGTGTTGCGGGGGCTGTTTCGACATCTTAGAAGCCGAATCAAAAGTTTTGATCTGCTAGAGTTATTTAGATAATGTTCTTAACTTTCGGAGGCCGCCAAGAACACCTGATTCCGACGTACGGATCAAAAGTTATGATCGTTTTAGTTTCTCCTGTCCAGAATTCTGACGAGAATTAGCAGTCTCTGTAATTGTTAAAATATGACCTAGATAGAAGATGATTCAGAAGTCTTGCCCCTAACAACATTTGTACGTGATCTCTTTAGCTTTCAGCATTGATAAAGAACACCCCATTTGGATATGTAGAACAAAAGTTATGCACGTTTTAAGTTGACTGTCCAGAACCCTAACGAATGAATTGTTGAATTGCCTTTTAATATATGATCAAGTTAATGGCAAATTCCGGGCTTTCACCCAACTAGGTTATTGTAGGCCTGGGTCTTAGCTTTTGATATTGATAAAGAACACTAATATTGGGTTGGCCAATCAGAAGTTATGGCTTTTTTTCGTGCTGCTGCCCGAAGTGTGAGGCAGTTCTGACAGAGGGTGTTCATCGGTCTTTTAGGGCTTGGTACATTTAGAATTTGGGATTTACATCAACTAGGTTGTTGTAGATAATCTTGTTAACTTTCAAACAAGCCTGAGTTTACATTTTTATGAATTTCAGAGCAAAAGTTATGTCAATTTTAGTATTGCTTCCCATTATGGTTTCGGATGGAATGTAATTCAATTGGAGTAAAATTGTGTTGCGAGTAGTGTCTTGACATCGTAGTTTTTATTGAGTAAACTAATGGTGTAGGAGGTGAGGCTCTGGTTAGCTGCATCGTCGTTGCCTCCTAACGCATCGCAACGCTAAAGGCATGTACTCGACGCTGTATGAATTGTGTATGTTGGATGCTTGATATTCGCATCGGTTTTCATTTGATACGTGAGAAGTTCCAATGATTATGTTTCTTCCGTATGTGAAATTCATAAGTTCAAAGATGATGCTAGTCGTTGTTCATAAGTATATTCATGCATCCGCTCAAGTTCTCGTCCACGGAGTGAAACTCACGGTAGTGGAGTCAAAGTTACATCCATATTCATGTTCCATCCACGGAGTGGAGTCTAAAGTCCCATCAATTCCAAAGATGGGCATGTGAGTCCCACCATTCCAATGTGGGCGCTTTGACACTGTGATGAAACGCTCTTCATACGGTATCTTGATCCCCAGATTTCGATAAATACGGGCTTGAGTGAACACCGACGGGTGTGTCACTAGCTATACCAGTATAAGCACGCAGCAATCCATTCCTTTGATTATTTACATTAATCTCATACATTCATGAGTATTCAATTGTTGTATGTTCGTAAGTTGTGAAGAAGTTGTCTTGTTCATGATGGTTGTCTCTTCTTATTTATTGTACTTGCCGAGTCTTTGGCTCACTCTTGCTTTGATGTGTTTTAGGTACAATTGGCAAGAACGGCATGCATAGGAGGGAGTAGTTGTTTGATGCACTCACTACCACTCACCCTAAAGGCGCCAAACATTTAGTCTCAGACTTTAATAATTAGCAAACTGCTTGAGAGTCGCGATGATTGGTTAAATGTTTCGGCTTAATTGTAATAAGGAGAATGGAAAATTTTGATTATGCTCATTAGACTATCTTCCATGCTTGAATGATCTTGGATATTGAGATTATTGTTAATTGATATAATTAATTGTTGGAACCTCGTATAGCTAACTATACAAAGGAGGTTCTCATGAAAAATTTGGTAAAGAGTCTTAGTAGTATTTGTTTTAATTTAATTTGAGTAACATTCTAGGCTCAATGCTGAGCTAGGGTGTTACAGAGACGTTGTCGGGGAGCACGATTGACCCAAACCATGCCTCTCTCGTTGTTCTCGCTCACGCATCGCGAGGTTGAAGATGACCAGAGAAAAGGTCAGCGATTTTGAGCCCTTGATTTTGATCGCGCCGATATCGCGCCACGTTTCTGAGGTTTAAAACAAAGGAAGAGATTGTGAGTGTTGGATTTTAATCCAATGTCTCAGATCGAACGAAAAATCGGAGGTCCGAACGTATCAAGCGACGTGGATGGTCCGATTTTAATCCAGTGGCTGGGGTTCGCCCAAGGCTCCCGAGGTTTGAATCAACACAGAGGATCGTGAACCCTTGGATCAGAAATGAACGGTCACGATTAAAGATGACATTCGGAGGTCCGAACATTCTCAAACGATCAGGACGGTTTATCAAGATCTAACGGCTGATATTGGATGCACGCTTATAAGCCGGACCGGGTGCAGTTAGTTGACTGGACCAAGTCGAGTGGCTCAAGCCCGAGTCTAACTCGCACCCAACGCACAGTGAAATCAGACTTTGGGTTTTAAACTGAGCTGGGACTTTGAGGATTTATTTGAGATAGCAAAACAACTCCAAAAAATTCTAACATTTTTACTGGAACTTGCTAACTCAGATATTAACCTTGTGTAAAATTTTCAGAGGTTGTTATGCTGTGCATTGTTCTCCAAAAATTCTGCAAGGCTCTGGTTTAATGTTTGACTAAAAGTCAAACAGGTTTGACTGCCTTCTAAAAATATTCAAACAATTTCCAACAATTGTGAAATTTTTCAGAGGGATCACATACCATCCCAGGAGCTTAGGAAAAATATTTACAAAGGATGATCACAAGATTTGATATGAATGTTTTTGGAAGACAAGGTTTTGGATCAAAAGAGTTGTGACTTTGTATTTCCATAATTCTTGTACAGGATTTGTTTAGAACATACAGGAAATGCATGATATAAGAAATTTTCTTAATTTCTACTCGTTTTCTTACATTTAAAACACAAGTCCAAAATTGGGATGTTACAAAAATTCTCCAAGATTTTATTTGAATTTTTTTAATCAAGCATAATATGGACTTTCAGTATCAAAACCCTTTGATCTAATTAATGTCAACATAAAAAATTCTCAAAACTATTTTATTTGGGTTCTATGTGCTTGAATATATTTTCTAGATTTTTCTAGAATTGTTTTGAGTTCATTTGATATTTTTGAATTGCCATTTGAATTTATCGTATTTCTAAAATGGAAAAACATAATTTAAATATGAAAACCTCAATGGGCCGAAACTCATTGCACTCGCCCACATGTTTTCCTGGTCTACTGCCGCGCTTTCTTCCTCGCACTTCAACACGCACACACCGTCACCACGACAAGGGCCCACACATCAATTCCGCCCCGACCTTCATCTTCGCCTCACACGCCTTTGCCCGCTCGCCATTGTTTCTTCTCAAGCTTCATCCGACAACTTTGTTTCCAATAAAAGAATCTCGTAGCGATACGATTTCGAATCCTCATCTCTCGCGCCCAAAACTAACAAAATCGATCTCGCACTTCTTCCTATCTCCAAGATCGATCATGTTCATTTTGGACGCGATTTGGGCGCCTTTATCTAGCACGCCGACCCTATAAGTAGGACCCGGGTTTGCAATCGCTCTCATCCCAAAACCTGATCAATTCCACCACTAGAACCCTAGCGCTGCCGCAATCCAAGTTTTAGGGTTTTTTGGCCGGAGTTTGCTTTCTTCAAATTGCGTCACCCCGTCGTCGAGTCCGCATCATCATCTTCACCATCGCACTGCTACCTTTGTGCCCTCTCGCGACCCCAAGACACTAATAGAGCTCGCCGCCAATAGCCGCATTCTCCGTCGCTCGTCGCCAATTCCGGACATCACCGTGGTCCTCTCGAGCCAAGACAAGTACCACTAGGTGCGCAATAATGCCCTCTTCACAATGCGTAGATCTGTCGCCAACGAGCCACCGCCGCGCCGCTGTCGCCAAGCCGAGGATTCACCATGGAGATGACATCACTAACCGACGTGTCCGCCACGCTGGCAACCACATCGCCGCGCGGCATGCGTGTCACCACGATTCGCCGACTCAGCAGCTGCACGCTGTGTGGTACTCTAGCCCAAACCCTGCATCCAACCGCATAAACCCGTTCATCATGGATCATGTCTATGACATGTAGGGTCCACATGTCAGCCTCAACCCCTTTTCTCCTGATTTATTTTAATTATGAAAATATCAGGGCTGACGTCAGCATGCGACATAAACTAATTTTTCAAGAGAAAATAATTCTGCTTAGGTTTAGATCTTCCAAAAGCCATATCTTCTTCATCTGAACTCCGATTGAGCCCATTCAAATTTCCAAATTTATCTAAATTTGTGCTCTGTTTTACTGAGATTTTTTATTTAATTTTTGGAGTTGACTTTCCTCTCTGTTTTATTTACTTTTGTTTATTTATTTCGTTTACGAGTAGACGTTGATACTTCGGGGAATTTTGAAGGAGTTCACCAAGACCAGGACCAGTACGAAGATATATTTCAAGGCAAGTTGTAACTTTGATCATGTTGCACCCAGTTTTAAAAAATTACTTTGATTCAAATTATTGCATGTACTTTAAATATTTATTTAAATGCTTTTGGGTTTAGTTATTAATCCAAATTGTTTATATCCACCTTGTCTATTGATATGTCATGATCTTTTATCACCCTAGATTGGATCATAATTTAGTTGGTTTTATCGTAGCACCAATGTGGGTTGGTTAGGTATGATTAGTCTGCTTAGTCGTGCAATGAGTCATCATTTCATGTGAGTCGCAAATATAACTTTGACTAAGTGAATATGGAACTTTGCAATAAAATTGTGAACTGTGTGCTGTGTGCTATTACTCATTGATGGCATGTGTTGCACTTAATAAACTGGGTGGTAAAAGATTTAGACTGAGGCAAGTGGTGGATACTGTGTGATATGGTGGAGTTTTGTGCTTGGGAATGATAATCTGTGTGGCATAGTTGGAAATTGGAAGTCTTGCCTTGGTCAATTAAGGAATTAACTTTGTGCACCATTGAACTGAGCCATATCTGTACAATCACATGCCTTATATGGGACGGGCCTAACTTAGTAAGTTATGGAATCTCGGCATTGACTACTTAGGTAGTAGGTTGCTTCTATGCCGCTTGGTTGCCCGTGGTGAATTGATGGGATTCACAAGTCTCTTGTTTCACTGCTGCTTATTTAATTATTGCCACCACGAGGCTTAATAAATGTAAACTCGACCGTAAGGTCAAAACCATTATTTGTTATTCAAATTAATCGTTTATATTATTATTCGACTTGTGTGTATCGATATTCATCTATGTTTAAATTGTGTGCACTAGCGTGATCTTGGACTAGTGTAGAATACACAGAGGGTCCAGAATTGCATTTTTGGGCCCCGACACCCATTGTCTCATCACTTTCTCCTTATCTTGCTCGAACTCAAGAGCTTTTTCTGTTTGTTTTAGCTCTTGAGCTTGCTCTGCATGAGTAAATCAGAGTTAAGGAAATATAATTAAAACACATAATAAACTAGTCGAGTTTGCGATCAGTTTGTCATACCCTAAGTCTATTTAAGTGAAAAGAAAGAATTAGAGAGAAGGACCAACTAGAAAAAAGAAGTAACAAAGGATTAGAGGGGTTTCAGAATTATTCAAAGAACCTAGAACTCGTGCTTTGGCCTGTGAGGGGCCAACCACCAATAAAAGGAGGGGAAACCCTAGGATGGTAATCAGAGCATTGTGTGCTATAGTAGCCGCCATCGCTATAGTACCCCATGAATAGTAGCCACCCCCGCCTCCTTGCGCTGCCTCTCTTGGTGCTACCACCAAGAAGAAGAAGAAGAAGAAGAGGAAGAGTATCTTCTTTGTAGGGTGGTCTGTCGTGTCCTCGCGATTCTTCAAGGGTAACCTCACCCCTTTGATCCGATGCTTTTGGATGGTTAATCAAGATCGGTTGTTGTAGGAGAACTCAAAGAAATGCCAAGCATTTCTCCCAATTGGTGCCATAGGACAGCACGCAAGCTCGTAACATGTCTTCCCAGATTGAGTTGTCCTCTCGGTCCGACCTCAAGTTTGGGGGTGGAATGTCGTGCTGAAAAATAGCTCGGTTCCCAACAACTCGTGTAAGCAGTCCCAAAATTGTGAGGTAAATTGAGGACCTCGGTCATACGTTATTGTCTTTGTTACACCAGTAGACGAATGATGTTGTTCATATAGAGCTCTACAAGTTTGGTTCCACTATAGGTGGTGCAAACTGGGATAAAATGTGCCACCTTGCTGAGGCGATCCACAATAACCCATATGGAATCATGTCCATTTTTGGTCTTTGGTAGTCCAGTTATGAAATCCATGCCGATTTCATCCCACTTCTACTCAGAACTTGTAGAGGCCAAAGTAATCCTGCCGGTCGCGAGTGCTCTGCTTTCATGCGTTGGCACACGTCAAATATGGCAACATGTGTAGCAATATCCCGCTTCATACCAGGGCACCAGAATTGTTTCTGGAGGTCCTGATACATCTTGGTGCTTCCGGGGTGGATGGAGAGTGGTAAGTTATGAGCTTCTCTGAGGATTAAGTCCTTGATATCAGAGTTATTCGGGACATATACCCGCTGTCCACGCATATCCACTCCTATTGGGCTTTCAGTGAATTCCAATACTCTATTGTTCTGCAAGTCATGCTTGATATTGGCAATAATTGGATCTTTGAGCTAAGCGACTTGGATCTGCGATTCGAGAGTAGGTTGCAAGATTAAAGCAACAACATAGCCTTCCTCGACCACTTCTAGGTTGAGCCTTTGGAACTCTTTGTGCAATACAGTAGTTTTGCTTCAATTGATGCGCTTATGCGTTGAAGTTTTCAGTGATAGCATCAGCTACAACATTGCCTTTACTAGGTTAGTAATGATTGCCAAGGTCATAATCCTTGATTAATTCAAGCCATCTTCATTGTCTTAGGTTCAAACCGTCGTGAAGAAGTACTTGTGCTTTTATGATCAAGTAGATATCGCATCAATTGCCGATGAGGTAATATCTCCGCATCTTGAGAGCATGAACCACAATCGCTAATTTCAAGTCATGAGTTGGATAGTTAGCTTGATGGGGCTACAACTGTCGTGAGGCGTAAGCCACTACTTTGCCTTCTTACATCAGTACACATCCGAGGCCGTGGAGGGATGCATCATAGTACACAGCAAAATCCTTATGTATGTCGCGTTGTAAGTGAAGGGATACAGTATGCTACATTAGCCGGCAATTCAAAAATCTACCACGTAAACCAGAAGTTAAGCAAGAAGATGATCACGCAGATCATTACCACCGACGCAGCGGCAAATGGAAGAAGAGTTGGAGTAGCCTAATCCAACATAGTGCGCATCAATGAAGTGGTCGTAGTTGATCGTCCACCATAGTCGATCATATAGTGAAGTCAAACGTCCAACAAAGTTGATCGTCCTCGATATCGATCATCTCTTCCAGCAACCAATTGCGATCCTTGCGAAGTCGTGGATTGTCCTTAAGCGCAATAGCAACCGTACTAGTGCCTCTACGGTATCCACACGTCTAGGAGAGGAACACTCTACACCGGTGTGATATCACTAAGTCGCACGGCAGGGCTCTCAAGGGAAGATGGTGGCTAGGGTTTCGGTAGAGCAACTCATATGCCTCGCATGTCCCTAATAGCCTCAACCATCTTCTTATATAGTGCCCATGACGGATCCAATCCGAACAAATTTTGTTCCAACCTGCTAAGTGTGTGACCTCTAGGTTCATGCGTAATCGCTAGACTCAAACACTTTCCAACCATGAGTCGCTCATGTTTCTAGCAGACATAGCGATTCTCGTGTAACATCCCAAGTTTAGGCTAGTGTGTCAAATGTAAGAAAATATGTAGAAATTTATAAAATTTCTTACATCTTGTATTTCCAGTATGATCTGAATGATTCTGGTAAAAGATTTATGGGAATACAAAGTCACAAGTCTTTTTGACTTTAACCTTGCCCATCAAAAACTTTCTTGTCAAATCTTGTGATCATTCTCTGAAATATTTTTCCTAAATTCTAGGGATGGTGTGTGACCCTCTCAAAAATTTCACAATTTTTAGAAATTGTTTGAATATATTTGAGGTCATCAAACCAGCTTTGATCTGTTAATCAAACCCTAGCTCAAGACCTTGCAAAGTTTTTGGAGGAAAATTCACGCATGGAAACCTTTGAAAATTTTATCCAAGGTCAATATCTATGTTGGCATGCTCTCAAAAATTTTAGAATTTTTGGAGTTAGTATGCCACCTCAAGTAAATCTTCAAAGTTTTCACTTGCTTTTGAACCTCGCCTCTACCCCAAAGAGTACCGCTGCTCAAAATGGAAGTACCGCTCTCAAGAGGAAGTATGAAAGTGCGTTTAGGATGCATCGTTTTAACCGTTGATGTAGATCCAACCGCAAGGTTGTAATACCTCGAATGTTTCGAGGAAGGAGAGTAAACAAAAAAAAAAGGTTTTTCTGTAATACTTCAACTTATTCTAATGAAGGAAGCAGTAAAAAGAGAAATTAGACTTTCGAGGAGGGAAAATCTGCAATTCTTTGGCAACCTGGGCTTCGGGCTTTGGCCTAGGGGGCCCATGAGGGGCCAGCCACTAATAAAAGGAGGGGGAAACCCAGCCCACCACCGTAGCACGTATTTCTACAAGTTTCCGCCGCACAGCAAGACACGCCCCTCCTTGCACTGCTGCTCCTCGTGGTGGTGCTTTCCCATTGTCTGGCCAAGGAGAAGGGTGGAGGAGAGAGGAGAAGAAGAGGAGATGAGCATCTAGCTGGGAATTCAGCGAGCACGCTGTCTCCAAGGGTAACGATTGCGGTTGTTGTTGTTTGATTAGTCGAGAAGTGAAACCGATTAGTTTTGATTGGATCAAAGTCTGCTCACAGAGTTTCGACTATGTCCATGTGTTATGGGGCTGTTTCAATGTCTTAGGGCCGAATCAGAAGTTTTGATCTCCTATAGTTATTTAGATAATGTTCTTAGCTTTCGTGGCTACCAAGAACACCTCATTCGAGTTCCGCATCAATAGATATGATTTTTACCATGCTGCTGTCCAGCCGGTTGTGCCCGAGTAGTGGGCCAGATTAGAGTTTCTAATTGAATCTTGAGTCACGGAGAAGTTGCCAGAACGGTGTAGAAGTGTCGTGCAATGTGTTCTTATTTCAGCTTGTTTATTTGTTTAGGCGCGAAGCTCGGGTTTAGAGTATCACCTTTGCCTACTATCACGCCGCACCGCATGCAAGTACATTAACGCTTGTATGAATTATGTATGTTGGATGCTTGATGTTCGATTGTATTTTCATTTGATACGTGAGAAGTTCTGATGATTATGTTTCTCCGTATGTGAAATTCATATGTTCAAAGATGATGCTAGTCGTTGTTCATCAATACATTCATGCATCAATGTTCAAGTTCCGCCCACGGGAGTGGAACTCCATGGAGTGGAGTCAAAGTTGCATCCATGTTCATGTTCTATCCACGGAGTGGAGCTCCACGAGTGGAGTCTAAAGTCCCATCAATTCCAAAGATGGGCATGTGAGTCCCACCATTCCAATGTGGGTAGTTTGGACACCCGTATGAAAAGTTCTTCATATGGTATTTTGATCCTCAGATTTCGATAAATACGGGCTTAGGTGAACACCGACGGTGTGTCACTAGCTATACCCGATATAAGCATGTGCATCCATCCTTTGATTATATTCATTCATTTCATGCATTCCTAAATAACCGCTCGTTGTATGTTAAGAAATTGTGAAGAGGTTGTCTTGTCCATATTGGTTGTATGTTAATCTAATTCATGTACTTGCCGAGTCTTGGACTCACTCTTGCTTTGTTTATTTGTTTTTAGGTGATCGTTGATGAAGTTTCTCTGGGAGGGAGCAGACACGACCGCCAAATATTTCACCTTATACTAGATTCAATAAAAGAATTGTTATTGTCTTTCATTCATAATTGTTGGATTGTAATAGGTAAACTTAGATATGGATGGTAACTTGCTTCGCCGAGTTTGTTTAAATAGTTGTTTATGTTCATTGATCATTCATTGATACGATTTCGTAGTGGATCCAAAGATTACATTCATGTTTATGTTCCAACCGATGTTGATCTGCTTAGCTTAGTTAATGAATTATTGACGGTTATTCCATTGTATGATATCATGTTAGGTCTTTTGGTAGCATTTTGGCTTCCGAATAGCTGTGGTGTTACAATGCGTGCCTTACCCTTCGCTCTCGGTCATTTCGCCAAATGTATACCGCCTGTTACAAACGGTAGTACCGCCACCGCGTAGTACCAGGTCCAGCTGAGCGAGTGTTTTCGTTGTTAGATCTTAATTGTACCACTCTCGCCAAGTCGGAAGTACCGCCTCAAGCGTAGTACCGCTTGTTTCCACTGTAGTTCCGGCTTGTCAAAACGGCGCGCTTCCAACCATTAGATCGTAATCTAACATTCCGATCCGAGGGACCTCTCGAGCCTCGGTCGCCATCATTTCCGCACGCAGCCGCAGTGTGGCGAGCCTTGGCGCATGGAGTAGTGCCTTGTCACTTCCTTAGTCCTTCAAACGCACCTTGCCGCAAAACATTAATTCAGCGCCAAACCTTTGCCCCAAAGTCTCTCGTTACCTACTCCTATCATTTCAAGTGTGCCCTAGCTTAGTGCACCTTTGGCGAGTGACTCACTGAGACCCTGGGCTCGCCATTGTTTCTCCTTGCTCTCTCAGCTATATAGTCCCTCGAGCTCCTCCTTAGCTTCTTTTAGACACCACTTTGCAACCCTAGCTCCTCTCAGATTCTTGTGCTCAACACCCGAGACCCCTTGCCGCCATTGCCTGACCTTGGAGCTCCTCGTTGATCTCTCGAGCCCAAAGTGGTTCAATTGCAACTCTTGGCGTGCCATTTTGTTCGCTTGACCACCTAGAGCATTCCCTAACTTGTTTTGTTTGACCTTCTCGGAGGTTGACGATTTGGGACTGCTATTTGTGGTCGGGTTTGCCTTCTTCCTCAAGACCGACCACCTTTGGGTTTCTTCGTCCTCGTGTAATCCATTCTTTAGTACCTTAGTCTTTGAACTCCCTCGTTGGACCTTTAGTTTTGAGTTTTGCCGTGGTTGTCTCCGCGTGAGTTTTCCCGCCTCAGCTTTTGTCACTGAATCCGACAATCGAACTACCACTGCGGTAGTACCGCTTCCTTAATGTTGTTAGTACCGCTCTCCGTGGACGCCAAAACTACCCTTAGCGCTCAGAAATTCTACCACTACTTATAGTGGAACTACCGCATTTGCGGTAGTTCCGCTCCAACACCGCGTGATTTCCGGCTTCCAAAAATCAGCTCCTCTCGCTTTGTCAGATCACCACCCGCAAGATTACTAGCAGTGAAGCGACTATTGCGCATTGCTTGCCAAGACTACCATTTTTCCTGTTCGCTGTATAAGTTTTGAGCTTTTAGTTGAAGTTGGTTTTAAATCCGTAATCTTTATTTGTCATCCAAAATAGTTTTAAACTCCAAAGATTCCTCGACTAAATCTTTTAGCTCCTTTTAGATAAATCCAATTGTGTTAAATTTCTGCTTAACTAAACTTTAATCTAAAATAGTTGTTATCACTCGTTCTTGTACCTTAAAAGGTGTTTATTGAATTAACTTGTTTCAAAGATTAATCGTTGTGCTAGAGATTCAATAAAACGGAAAATGCATAAGTAATTCTCTGTTTCCAAGTTTGAGCAAATTAAAATGTGGTAGTTTTTCTCATAATATGTGTTAACATAGAATGTGTTTCATGTAGGTCTTTACTTCAAATTAACTTAGTGCTACTTTTACAACTTAGGAAGATCATAAGTAATTCATGTTAACTCCAAATGAAGCAAATTCAGCTTTGTTGTTCTTAGAATGCCATGTTCTACCCGCCATAAAATTTCGTGTTCTAGATCTTTCTCGAAATTTATGCCATGAAAAAGAATCAAATTAATTTAATTTAGAATTTCCAGTCGAGAAAAATTGTTTAGGCTATAACCTTTTCATGTTTAGTCCAAATGACTTGATTCTCTGCTAAATTCATTTTAAATCATGCCCTGTCAGAAAATTTCATGGGATTTGGATGACTTTGGCTTTTGAGTTTTTTCGGTTTCTTCGCTCTTATTGGAATTTTCGTTTCATGCAAGTAGGGTTCAAGATTTCTTTGAGCCCGAAAGCGATCCTCATAAAGAAACTGGTGATCCTCACATAGCAAGCAAATGTAGCATCATTTGATCATGTTGCTCCTATTATTTTCAAAGTCTAATATATTGTTTGCAAATTCTACGATGCATTTCTATCTTGTTTTAAACTATTGTCGACTAGCTAACCTATTAGATGCATAATCAGAGGCAAATGTTTGTCCTCTACTAATGAGCCTAGGATTATCTTGTTGTGATTTCCGGCTCGTTGGACGCAGCCCTTGTCACTTAGTAGTTTTTGAGTTTGTTGTTTAGCCATGTGAGCTACCGGTAGAAATGGGTGGTTGTCGACTTTAGTCAATGACCTTGATCACACAAAATGCTTATTATGACTTTATGTTCACCTTTGTGCTATGTTTAATTGTGAAAACTAAAAATGAAAACAAAATGATTTGGACTTGGGCACAATGGTATGTTGATGTGTTTTTTGGGTGTGACTGGAATGGTGCCCGAGTGAACAAGGACCGAACATCTTGTGTCACACTATCCAAGCATTTTACCATGCTAACCACACTAGAGGAAATGGGACCTCTATTGACTTAGTACTTTGGTGTGTGTTAGTCTCGAGTCGGGCGGTCGAGGAGGGATGGTGTTGGGAGCATTGTAGTTGTCCAAAGCTTTACCCGTGATGGGTAGTTGTCTTTCATCTTTACAATGTAAGCGTATGGGTTTTATCCATACGAGCGGCTCGTAGTTGAGACACAAGATTGGAAACGATCGAGGACTTAGCCGCGCCGCATAACTTTGGAAGTGTGCTTCATGTAGTGGTAAAAAGGCGTCTCCAAGTGTGGGTACATTGCTACACCCTGCAGGTTTTGAACTATTCGAATAGCCTCGCCCCAGGTTATGGACACGCTTGGTCGGTTTTGCAAGAGTTAGACTACAACATTTAAATTAAAACTTGATGGGTGGTAACTAATCGGGATTCGTATATTGTGGTGGCTATTGGGTTAGTCACCTTTAGGTTGTTACTCATGTTATTTATTGTACCGCTGTTATTTCAATTATTAAAACAGATTTGACAAATTGCTTTCAATCTATTACATTATTGCAAATGAAAATTGCTTTATGCGCCCAATTAACTTCTGTGAGCTATGTATAGGTTTGTTACTCAGAAGTCTTATGTAGTACATTATTGTACTCACATGCATTGCTTGTTGTGTGCAGAGGAGGAAGTGGATCCCTAAGGTATCTACTTCTGTGAGAATTGCTGCGGTGGTTGCGACTAGCTTGGCGGCCTGGTCGGTTGCCTTGTGGGTGTGTGGCTAACCGGTCGACTTTTCTTTATAGCCATCTTATGGCGCTTTTGCTTCCGCTGCCACTTTGCTACTTTTATGTCATTTGGCCGGTCGACTCTTTTGTAATAACTATATATATTGTATGCCTTTTGCTAGACTTGTTGTATGGAAATGATGCATGACTTTAAAGATGTATGTGCTACATTCTGGGAAGCACATGTCCATCGAGGCACGGTATGTTTTGTTTGTGATGCTAGGGTCAAGGGAAGACTAAGCATTACAAGCAAAATACATCGGGGTGTCACAAAGCTTGGTATCAGAGCCATACTGATTGTAGAAGCCCCTAGCTTGGTCGCTTCTACGATATTTTGAAAAATTTAGTTTCAAAATATCAAATGGTTTATGAAAATCTAAGTAAGTTCTCAGATTTTTCTCCTCACCTATCCTAGCTTGCTCATCTTATCTTATTCTTGTTAAGTTTTGAAATGCTGATTTTCATCTCATCTTCTTTCAAAAGATAGTGGCTTATCGGTTAAATTTATTTTGGGAAAACCATGAGAGTTATAAATTGAAAAGTCGACATCGCTCTTTGGTGAAGATTAGAAGCTTCGTAGGGTTTCTACTAAGGCTTGGAAGGGAAAATCGATAGCAAGATTCAGATTTAGGTAGCAAGTCGTTAGTTAGTAAATGAGTTAGAAAATGAGAGGTTAATTCAACTAAAACTTGTGGGAATAAAAGGGTAAGATGTGATATGAGTTGGCTAAGTATCTAACACTCCATTAGGTGGTTTTGCCTCGCTTTTAACCGTGTTGGATCCGACTGAGTTCTAAAATTTTACCTTCCTAAACCGATTGCTCGCCTACCATACGAGTTGGTCGCACGAAGTTGACCTTGTGACTTGAGGCCTTGTGCCGATTATGTGTTCGATTCAAGCTGGAGTTCATTTTTAGAAGTGTTAGTTGTTTTCATTGCCTTCCATTTTGGGCTTGTTGTTAACTTATCTTAGTGGAACAGATGGTCGGCGTAATCCGGAGCGGTCACCACCTGGTCACGATGAGGAGCTTCGCCTCCTCCGACCATGGTTGTAGGTTCTCGCCGATCGAGCGGAACCATATGGATGAGACACGGACTCGGAGGTTATCGCGGAACACCTCCACTCTCTCGTGCCTCCAACTGGAGGTGGTGGACATCGCCTGGGGACTTCGAGTTTCTTCGCACTCACCGCCACTTTCTCCAGGCCCGAGGACCCTCTTGACGCAGATGATTACGTGTCTGCTGAGCGAAGCTCAACATTGCTCAAAGCCAGATCAGAGAAGGCACTTTTCGCATCCCATCACTAGAGGGTGCAGATTTCATGGTGGGAAATCTCTCGCCATGCAGCCTACCGCCACATGGTCACTTGGGAGGAGTTTGACATTGCTTCTGGGCTCATGTCCCCGCCTACCTGATGAAGCTCAAGAAGAAGGAGTCTTGCGCAAGCAAGGGCGCAGATCCCGTAATATCCCGAAGGTGGATAAGTGAATTTTCGGAGAGCTTAAATGTTCGGGAGAGAATTATTTGGATTTTCGGAAGGGCCAAGTAGAAAATGCACAATTTAATAGTCGAGAGGGGGAAAACGCTGTTTCATCACAATCTGGCTTGGGCCCTGGCCCATGTGGGTGGCCTGGCGATGGAGGTGGCGCCACCTCCTAAAACCTAGGCTGCCCCCCTCCTCCCTTTGGCCGCCTCCCCACTCTCCCATTGGTCGCCACCGCCCCCATCTCCCTGGCTTCCTCCTCTCCCTTGCGCCCCAATCCTCCCCAAGTCGCCCCACTGCCCCCCGCCCGCTGGGAGGAGGAAGGCAGGCCTCTCGCGGGTCAGTTGTTCAAGAAGGAGAAGGAGGAGGGACAAGGAGAGGATCGCCTTCGAGGCTAGATCATCATCGCCCCATGGGTCTTCAAGGGTAACGAAGTGTTTCCATCGCTTGATGGTTTGAAGTTGCGTAATCCGATTAGTTGCGTAGATCGCCTTGCCGCCGTAAACGCTCCGCTCTGCCCAGAAGTTGTGCGACGGTTTTCGCGACCTTAGAGGCAGAATTAGGAGTTTTGATCTGTAGAGTTTTGTATGTCTTGTTCTTAGCTTTCAATGGCCGCCAAGAACGCCCAAATCCAATTAACGGTTAGAAAGTTATGAATTATTTAGTGCCACTCGATTAATCTCACAACATCCCGACAGTCTATAGAAAACTGAGTTAATCTATTAGTTAAAGATGAAATCAGAGGATCTTAGTATAACAAAAGTTGTACATAATTGTCGTAGCTTTCAGGAAGCACAAGAACGCGAAATTTGGACAAACGAGCTGGAAAGTTATGATCAATTTAGTGTACTGTCCAGAGAACTCGACGTGAAAACGATGTTTTGTTATTTCGCATGTTAGGGTAGTAGATGGTCGAAATCAGAACACCCCAACTCTCAACGAGCCCGGAATGCTACTGGAAATAAACAAAACTAGCACAATCTATAAATTTTTCGACAGAGTCTCCTTTGTTTAACCAGCTATACCGAGAGTTCAACAATAAATCATAGCATTTAACAAAATTCTCATGATCAAGCATGATAATCAATTGAACATACCAAGACCGCAACTCATTATTACAATTAAACAAATACTCAAACCAAAACGATCTATGAGTGATAATCATCGCTTATTTATTTCTAGAATTGATACTAAGTGGTAAACGCCTTAAGAGTGAGAGGTAGTGAGTGCATCCATCATCTATTCCTCCCATGCATGTCATTCTGCCATTGGTACATAAACACATTAAAGCAAGAGTGAGCCCACAGCTCAAGTAAGCATCAACAAGGCTATAAACAAGAACACAAACATACCATCAATGATCCACAATAACAAAACACTAAGCATAGCCCTTTTAACTTATGAAATGCAACCAATGCAATGCCTTTGAACTTTATCTCTTTTCGCATTTTACCGTAATGCGGGTATACAACCGCCGCCAGATAATTCTTGCCTCGTGCCCAACGTGCGGGTAGGGACCAAGAGACTATACACCATATGTATAGGGGACCTTGCCCATCATCTTAATGATGGGGACCCTTTGTTATAGCCCACATTCTATGTAATGTGGGACCTTCTGCCCGCCATTTACATGACGGGGACTCAATCGATGTGCTTGGTCACCACGTAACCAAGGCACTCAGATGCTCAACATGCATATGCACCATGATAACATTCGTCTATATGCAGAATTCAACATATTCTCATTAACATGTAAGCATTAATAACAACATCATACATGAATAAACTTATTCTGTGATTTCCAAAGATTCCACCCGGTGATATTCATAGCATTCTAGCACCCATGAATAGCACATTTAATCATAATACTGGCATACTTGAACAATCACTCATGAATATCAATTAATCATTTCTCTAGTATTCACCATCCTTACATCATACTTATCACACTATCAACCTTGCATGTTATTACGCATCAAATTATTAGCATCCTCTATCAAACAGTCATAATTATTCACTCAAACAGAGTACTTGCATTCACCAAGATAATTTGGAACTCATCACCATAACATCCATGCCTAGCTATTATGAGCCAAACACAACAATACAAAGATACAAGCATAAATATACAACAGCCCGAATACTTGCCTTAACCGATGAGAACGGTGGACGCCAAGAGGGCGCCGCCCCGGGATCACGCTCCCACCTGAACATAAAGATAACCCCAATCTAAGACCAACATACTGGACCAAAATCAAATATAACAACACAATTTGACTCGCTAAACTCCTGCGCGCTTCCAATCTTCTAATTTCTCGCGACGATTTGGTGCTCATCATGGACAGTCAACTTCTAAAATATATAACTTTCTGCTCAGGAATCCAAATAAGATGATCTTAGACTTATGAAAAGGTAATTAAATTACTTAAATAAACTTAGTTGGGGAGCCTTTGATTCTCGCCATTTACGCCCCTAGCAATCCAAACTATCAGACTCGGAATTCATGTTGCTCTCGACAAGACACTAAAACCTCCATAACTTTGGTATGAAGGTCCAAATGTCGCGTTCTTTATCTCTATGAAAAGGAATAGAAATTACCCACATTTTTCGTTATACCGAGATCCCGATTCTCCTTTAATTAGCAGTTTTAATCAGTTTTCACTGATCGTCCAAAACCGATAGATTAACCTGCACAGCGGCACTAAAAATTCATAACTTTCTAACCGTTAATCGATTTGGGCGTTCTTGGCGGCCATTGAAAGCTAAGAACAAGACCTACATAACTCTAGCAGACCAAAACTCCTAATTCGGCCTCTAAACACATGAAACATACCGCGAAAGAATCTGACAAAATTGAATCTATAGGAGGCAGATTTCGATCCAACCAAAACTAATCGGTTTCACTTCTACGACTAATCACACAACAACAACCGATAAACGCACCCTTGGAGCACCCAGAAGACCATGGTTGATCCTCAAGACGATCCCCGCTTTCTTGATCAAGAACCTCCATGAAGATCCACCGCCCTTCGCGAGAGACCGGAACGGGAGATCGGCACCAAGGGGTGGCTCGGGTGATGGAGGTGCACCAGGGACATGGGGCGGCAGCAATGGAGGTGGAGATGGGCTGCAACCACAGGGGAAGGCGCATGGTGGAGAGGAGAGGGGAGAGGATGGGGCATGAATGCCCCAAGTTTATAAACAGAATAAAATGCTTTATGAACAAGTGAATAAGGTGCTGTCATAGCATTATTGTTCATTTCACAATTTGGGCAAGATGTTACAAATTAAAACCTTCCTTTTAGCCAAAATCCTAAAAACCATTTAAAGTCTTAAAGGAATACAAGATAAAACTTGTATTATGATGGGAAGTTTTTTATTAAAGCCTAGATACATTATCTTATTGAAAACATTTTTTTGCATTTTTAGAAATTATTTTGACTTCAAGAAAAATAATTGTCTTTAAATGAATATTTTCGGCTAAAATAAATATTTATGTATTTTACAAAGTGATCATGTGATTTTAAAATTTATCTCGGGAAATAAATATCGTCCCAAGAGTTTCCAAAGAAAAATTTCATGATTTTATAAATTTATTTGCTATTTTTAAAAGCCTCACAAACCTTTAAGCATTTGAATAGAGTCTAGTCAACTAACTCTGTTTGAATCCAACTCGCAATCGTAGCGACTCGAGCCATGTGGTTGAGTCCAACCCTGCAAGTGGTCCGCCAATGCCGCGGCGACGAGCCCGAACCCCATACGTGATGTGAGCCGTTGATTTTCAATCGTGACGGCGAGGCCGCGAGTCACGCGAGCCGCCCACGGTGCGCACTAATCTCCGCCGTTGATCCCGATCTAACGATCGGCGTTGGTGTATGCATTCGGACAACTCCGATTCCCTTTGATCTCCACCGCCCATTTCGATCCAACGCTCCCCTTCGCTTTAAACTTAAAGGTGCGCTTATCCAACCGCCGATTCAAATCTCACGCGCCCCTCTTTCCGCTGCATATTAAGGCCTCGCGCTCGGGCCGTTAGATTTTCATCGATGGTCCAGCGATGTATGCATTTGGACGACCGAGTCCTCTCGATCTCCGCCGTCCATTCTGATCTAACCGCCGCTGCTTCAATTTGGAATAAAGGCGCGCAGCCTATATCTAGACCTTGGATTTAAATCTCTACGGCGCCTCTTTGACCGAAGCGCAGTAAGGCCCAAATTTAGTGGGCCATTGGATTTTAATCGAGGGTCCAGTGAGTGTATGCAATCGACCATCCGGATCCCGCGCATCCCGTCAGTAGAAGTTCCATCGGACGGTGTCAGCGCCAACACATCTAAGAGATGATGTATCTTTGAGATCGGGCCATGGATTTCAATCCAACGCCTATTTGAACTTAAAACCCAAAGCCTGAGAGCTCTTTTAATCTCCGCTGCTCGCTTCAGATCGTATGGCTCATATTTAAAGGTACCGACTAAGGTCTTTTAACTCTCTATTTATCACAACCGCCATTTCTAATCGCATGGTTGAGATTCTTTTGAGCTTTAAGAGGCGCGTGAATCGAGGATGACAAAGGGACCCACATGTCATATGTTGCTCCTCTTCTTCCTTATCTCTGCACAAGAACATTTCATGAGCAGAGGAGAGGATTTATCCAAAGATTATGCAACTAATTTTTAGATATTTAGCCCTAAATGGACACCTCATCAACTCTAGACATTTCCATCTTGCCCGAGCTCAACATCCATATATAAACCCTAGCTTTTGTTGTTTACTCATTGTTGACCATCAAGCTCATCCTTTTCCTTGCCGCCCAGCTGGAGTTCTTGCTCTGTCCCTTTTGCTTATCCATTCTAAACCCCGGTTTCACCTTTGCACTAAGGTTTTGACATCTTTTGTAGGTTAAAACCGAAGGTTATCTCTCTGTTGAGCAAAATCGACTTTCTCAACTTTTGGTGTCTTTCTTATACTGGTAAGCTAAAACCCTAGTTTTTGTTATCTTGAGCATCTTAAGGACCTTAGAAGCTTCTGTGAATCATTCTTTTGAGCATCAGTAGCTTCAACTTGCTTCAAACTGAAAAGTTGTTATTATAACTTTTTGGTCTTTCATGTCTTTTTCAAGATCTAAGGTTTCTCCTGTCAAGATATCATCCTACATAGGTCTAAACTAAACCTTAGTAGCATAATAAGTTAGTCTCTTGATCTTTATTACTATCTACTTCATTTTGTAGCAGAGGATCATTCGTTTTCCGTTGTTTCGCTTAACCACAACTTTGAATTTTGATAGTTTTCGTGATCTCGCCAAATAGGGTTAAACTAGGGCTTGCTTAGGATATTATCCACTCTAAAACATTAGACTAAGTTTCAATTTAACGTATTTTACTTTAGTCTATTCTTGACTAACCCGAAAGTCGCCTCGTCTGCTTCGTTTTTTCAAAATGTGAAAACAAACTTTGAACTAAACCCCTAGTTTCTCATTTGAAAATAGTAGGTTATAAAATGGGTTAGTATCACTATTATGGGTAGTTATGGCTTAAGCATACCGCTAATCATGCATTTCATGTTGATCATGCATATTTCTTCCATTTTGTACTTAACGTCGATTTTGGCATTTATTGACTTTATTGCTTTTATAGAATCTGGTTCATCCAAGCTTTTGACTTTATTTCGAAAGCAACCCGAACTCGCAATGTAAGTTTATTACTATCAACCAAGCTCTCTCGCACCATATTGGTCCCAAATTTTATACAATAGATTTTCTAAATCCAAGGACAATCAGGCATGCTATTTTTCAAAATACAAATTGTGACCTATTAGTAGTTAGTTATGACTCTAACATGATGGATTACCTCAATTGTCACCATACACTCAAACATAGTATAGTATTGTATATTATAGCATATTTTCGCTTTGGCTTAGACATGCAGTCTAGAGATTTTAGAGTTTGACAAGGGTATCTTGTCAAACATGGGAATCACAAATGAACTTTGTTATTTTAAACTCTTTGTCCAGCTTTCTTTAAATCAGACTTGTATTTTAAATCTAAATTGATCCGACAAGAGGAAGCTAGTGATGGTGTTTGTGCACGATTGGGATTTGTGGTGGACTTGTCTCAGTTAATTAAGGACCGAACTCGATTATTCAATTCAAGTCCCCACGATTTCCACATGCAAAGGTATGGCGCTGCTTGTTAAGTAAAATGTTAAGACTATTAGTTGAAACAGAAAGTAAGAATATGTGTATTGACCTTGTATGGCATAGATGCTTTGGTCTTATGATGCGTTGTATTATGCCATGTGAGCTTGTATGTCAAGATCAGATGTTCTTAGAAGGGTGAGGGCGATATGTGCTCGTAGCATATACGCATCTTTAATGGTGCCGATTGCATCCTAATATGGGTAGTGAGCCTAGTTCGCATTAAATTGTTTGATCGGCATTACTAACGCAACATGTGTGCCCGTTAGCTGATGCTATCACGTTGTTTTGCTTGAGATCGGTCATACATGGGGTCCAACTCAATAGTATTAGCTTGTTGAAAAATATCAAATCTTAGTTTCCTCGCTGCATATCAAAGGAAGTATGTCATCATTCGGAGGCATCCAAGGCAATGGCTAGCTAAGTCATGTGGGTAAAGATGTACACCCGCAGGTATAAATTGTTCGTATAGTTGTAGGTCCATCGTCATGACTATAACTTGAATTGATGTCACCGTATAGAAGTTTTGATTTTCAAATCTGGTTTCGGTTTTGGCTTGCATGAGGGATTCATGCAATCGCATCGTTACATTATGTCATTTACTTATACTGTTCTAATCCAACTTTGATTTATTAAATCGCTTTATCAAAATTTAGTAATTGTAGGTTAAGATGTGTTGCTTTATGCAAATTTGAACCTTTATACCTTCCTCGTTGTAACT